>PVJO010000556.1:0-228898 GCA_004026905.1 Hystrix cristata
CCCACGCCGGAGCCTGATTACCTGGAACGCACTTCGGCAGCTCTGCGCCCAGCACCTCGTTCACCCAGCTCCCGTTCCCAGAGCAGTGGTACTCGGCTGGAAGAGCAGAGAGAAGGCCGGTCACACCCGCCGCCACGTTGGCTCACTCCCTCCCGTGGCCCCGCCGGCACAGCCTCAGCTCCTCTGGGATTTGAACAGGTCAGATCAAGCTGGCTAGAAAAAAATCATCAGATCACCCCTCGAGAGTCCCTCAGGCCTCTACCCTGCAAAAGTGGGAAAAGAACAGCCTCCAGAGCAGAGAAAGAGGGGCATGGGGGCGACTGGGAACAAGCTTCGAGTGGGAACAGAAATGAAGAGAAAAAGGAGTGCGGAGGGAAGGGGAAGAAAGAACAAAAAGTCACTCTGTGTGTCACTGGTACCAAGGCCTCCACATCAAGACAGCCAGTCAGGGGCTGGCACGTGGCTCACGGGCAGAGCACTTCCATGAGCTCTGGGGTCAACTCCCAGCACCGCAAGAAAAAAAGTCAGTTAGATGAAAAATAAAAAAAGAAAGCCAATCATCAGAGCATGTCAACCTGCAGTTAGAAACACCCCCTGTGCGTGTTACATGAAATGATTGGCCCAAAGTTTGATGACCACACGAAGCGGACCATGCAGGGGATCCCTGCTGCAGCTGCGAAGCTGGGCTACCTCTAAGAGTCCTCATGAGTGACTCTGAGAACACCCCCATCTCGCATGAAAGCTGACTCCTTAGACTAAGCTAAGAGGGTGACAATGCCTGTTCTGTCTCCCTCGTCTCTACAGAAACTCTCTCCAAGCCAGAGATTGCGCTCTTTACACTCCAATATCTCGCATGTGCGTGCTCTCGCTCTCTCTCTCTCTCTCTTTTTCTCTCTCTCTCTCTCCGTCTTTGTCTCTCATCTTTGGAAGAAGAAACCTACCACTTCCTTCATGTTCCATGTAGTAATATGGCTCCTCACAAGTGTAGTGAACGACAGAACCAAATAAAGTATCTTCTGGTTCTTCAACTTGGCCATTGCGAATGGGTTCAGGAACACCACAGTCCACAGCTACAAGAGGAAGGGAGGAGACCTTAGGTCCAACAGCCACTCCGCCCCAGGAGCAGCTACGGGGCCAGACCCTTCCTGACCTCCCCTCCCCCACACCGGTAAGCTCCCAGGATAAATCTCTTCACATCAGCCTCTGCAAATGGCCACTCACTGTCCAGCCCACTGAGACCAGCCAATTCAGACGGACCCTTAAACGATTCTGGGGGAACCTGGTTCTTAGTGACTGGTGGAGGATCCCGCAGAAGCCAAGAATGCACCTAGTTGGGGACCTTAACTGCTAATCCCACAGCTCCTTTCTTTAGAAGAAAGCTGCTATCTAAGGGACCTGGGACCAGACCAGGGCTGGAACTACAGAATAATCTGCGACAGGTTTCCCCTCACAAACCCAGGTGCTCTCTCACAAGCCTAAGAAGAAAGCGCGCATTTGAACTGGGCTGCGGGGTAGTGGGGATGAAACCAGGCCCTGTGAGTGCTAGGCCAGGGCCAGGGCCCCGCCACTGAGCTCCATCCCCAGACACTCTTTCTTAGAGTCTCACTGATCTACCCAAGCTGGTCTCAAACGTGTGATCTTCCTGCTTCAGCCTTGAGAGTGGCTGGTATCACTGGCATCCACCACTATGCTCAGCACCACATTTGAATTTTGATGTCATTTTGCAATTGCCTTTGAGAGAAAAAAAAAAAAAGAGTTCCATGTTGATAAGACACGTACGTTGACACCTCACTTTGGAATTACTCCACTCTCCATTGCTTTGACAAGTAGAATAGGACGATGTTGCGCCAACACTTCCCTAGAGAATAACAGACAGCATCATTAATTTATAAAAAGAGATGTGGGAAAGCAAAACCAAAAATGGAATTGATCTCTGGCCTTAGATGAGGAGTCCTCACGAAAAAAAGAAAGAAAAGCAAAGCTTAGGAACATCTCAGCAGGATGACTCAAATCACCCGGGAGTCGGGACTGAAAGACAGCAGCCAGCTGCTCTTCCCCAGGAAGACTCAAAGCACAGCGACGGCATCAAGCTGGCCGATGAGCTCAGGACCCGCAAGGGTGAAGATCTTGAGTCATTCTCTCCACGGAAAAGGTGCTCGCACCGGGGTCTAACAGGGACCTTGGGCCAAGGACGAGACACTGTACTAATCCTGACTCGGGCCAGAGATTCATGAGAAGCTAAACATACTTTACCTCTACAATTTCAAATCCTTCCAGGCAGATTATCTTCACCACATCTTTAAACACATATTTTTCCTTTGCAGGCTCCCAAACAGAATTGGCAGAGACTTCTTTAGGGCAGGGGATTGCTTGGGAAGGGCAGAAGTTGGGAAAGAAATTTTTTACTAGATAGTTGGAGACTCTCCTTTTACATCATTCTCGCACTTTCTAAAATCACTCGGTTGTCCTCTATCCCAGCGCCTCGCATTCCAATATAATACGGCCTCACTCACTCCTTTCCCTCAAGTCGTCTGCACTGCCAGGTCTGGCTGAAGGGCGACTAGATGGCAAGGCCTTTCTAGCAACACTGACGGGGTCCGATCTTCCTGAGGAACCAGTGTCTCCGGACTCTACCAGAAACAATCTGTTTGTCCAGAGACTTCTGTATCACCAGCCAAAGTGGCACTTTGGGGCTACTCACGATCTCCGTGGTAACGAAGTTTCCAGCCCTTGTTTTGCCCTGTTAGGTCAGTTTGAAAGATGATATCGACAGTATTACTGTGGGTTTCTATAGCGAGCGGCCCCGGGAATCCATCACCACAGTAGGGCCCAAACTGTCGATTTCTTGTGACAAACTGAAAGGAAACAGAATGATGAAATGAGAAAAGAGAAATAATAAAAAGAAAGAGGTTAAATGGGGGCAGGAGAGAAAAGTAAAAAAGATAATAAATGGAATATCAAATAAGAAGGAAAAAAGAAAATAAAGGGCAGGAGGAAAGATAATTTTATCTTCAAGAAGAAATCTCACCAGCATGGTGGCACATGCCTGTAATCCCAGCCCTCTGGGAGGCTGAGGCGGGAAGATCAAAAATTCAAGCCCAACTGGGGGAACTCAGCAAGACCCAGCCTCAAAATAAAAAATAAAAAAAGGCTAGGGATGTAGCTCAGGGCAAAGACCCTGAGTTCAACCCTCAGTATCACAAAAAGAGAAAAGGAGGAGGAGAAGGGAGGGAGAGGGGAAGGAGAAACGGAAAGCAAAGAGGAAGAGAAAGAAGAAGAAATCATTTGTCTGTGTGAGCTGGGGTGATGGCAAGAATTAATCACCAACTGCGCACATCTAAGCTGTCACGGCAGTTCCCTTCTGAGTCGGCCGGTTCCACATCGAAATCTTCTCTCTTCACAGTCACCACCACTTGGAACCCCTCCTCCAGCAGAATCCGGTATTCACACCTTGAGTTCTCCGGGTATGGGTTGGGGTAATTGGGACTTGCAATCTCCCCAATCAGTGTAGTGAACACAGCCCCGCTGCAATTGACTGGGGCGGGGTGGGGAGAAAGGGAGAGTCAGATACAGGACCAAGCAAAGAAGTTCCTGCCCTGTTCCACAATTCCTTCTGTCATACACGCCCCTCATGCAAACTCTCCCAGGATCTGTTCCTGACTGCCGCCCATGGGGAACAATTACAGACCCACCACCATCAGGAGAGACAGCCAATGCCTGTTTGATTTCCACCAGTGTGCTTATGTTGAAGACTTCCGTGGTTATGAACAGCCTTGGGCAGACTCTTCACCGGCATGTCTCTCTTCTCCAATTAACTAACTTTATCCTGTACTATTGTGTTATGGTTAAGATCTTAAATGTCTCCTAAAGTCCCATATAATAAAGGCTTGGCCTGTACTGTCATTGGGAGGTGGGAGAACCTTTAGAAGATGGGTCACTCTCTCTCTGTGTCTCTCTGTCTCTGTCTCTGTCTCTGTCTCTGTCTCTCTCTCCCCCTCCTTCTGGCCACCATGAGATGAGCAGATTTATTCTACCACACCCCCACCATAATATTCTGCTTGCTAAAGACCCAAAGATATTGGACAATGACCATGGACTGAACTCTCTGAAACCATGAACTAAAATAAACATCTCTTCCTTTTAAGTTATCCATCTTAAATATTTCATCACAGCAATGGAAGGCTAACTAACACACCTTATCTTCTTCCCCTTCTGTGCTTCTCTCTCAGTTTATGGGTAACTGAGAATGGATGTCAAATGAATTGTCAGCCTAACCAAAAATGGGAAGATGTGCAAGGCTCTTCTGAGGTCTCAGTCCACTCTGAATACCAAGGAACACACACCTTCTTGGTGCCAAGCTCACCTCCACAATTCCTCATATCATCACGGAGAAAGTATTCTGGAGGACAGGAACAGAAGTAACCACCAATGAAGTTGTTGCAGAAGTGGCTACAGGGGACATCTGCAAAATCCGTGCACTCGTTTATATCTACAAGGAGCAGAGAAAGATTGAGGTCAAGCACAAAGATCCAGAAAGAGGAATGAGGTTAAACCTAAACCTACAAGTGTAAGAAAAAGATACTCTGATACTTAACAGCCTTCAAAAAACTACATTTCAGGGCATTGGGGATTTAGCTCAGTGGTAGAGCGCTTGCCTAGCAAGCACAAGGCCCCGAGTTTGATCCCCAGCACCACCAAAAAAAAAAAAATTCAGATTCCAGAACTGCACCCTGCCACCACATAGGCATAAGGGCGCGCTTGATGCCAGAGACCACTGGCTTCCCATTTACAGAGTTTCAGCACCCAAGACAAACATCTTCTGCAGGGAGGGACAATAACACACGCACCACTTTCTACAATGTTGGTCCCTCTCCCAAATCTGACAATAGTTTATAAGAGGTTCAAACTCCATTTCCACCTGCAGATGGCTGTAGAAACACCCATAATTTGAAGGTCTGAATGCCAGACATTCAATGGGTTTGAGAACCATACATTCCTTGTGCAATTCTTGCCACATTATTAACTCATTAGTTCTCACTTTCCTTAACTTTATATGAGGATACCTACCTTGAAGTACTATGGTGAAGATAATGTTACTTTAGCAAAACTCCTAACATAGTGCCTAATTCGTAGTGGTTCTCAACAAGTTTCTAGTTTTTTATCTACTATTATCATTACCATCACCACTAAGATATGATCATATGTTTGCATTTCACAAAGGTGACACACGGAGAGACCCAGGACAAGTCAATATTTTGTCTTTTGTTTTGGTTTGGTTTTTTGAAACAGAGTCTCACTATGCATTCCAGGCTGGCCTTGAACTTAGCAATCCTGCCCCAGCCTCTCGAGTGCTGGGATTACAGGTGTGTACCACCACGCCTGGCTAGTATTTTGTAAAATTAAAAAAGAATCCTCACTCAATGCATTGTGCAAGACTTTTTCTGCTTCTAATCTTTTGAAATCTTACCAATGGCAACATAATAGGCAGCAAATCCAGTATAACGCTCTTCATTGGAGAAATCTGATGTAAAGATCACCTGGAGTTTATTGTACGGGATGTGGAACTCTTCTATGATTGGGGAGTTGGGATTCTTGCTGGTCCTCTGTCCACAGAGTTTCCCTTCTTCAATGCCTCCTGACACTATCTAAGGGAAGAGTTATAAAGATGCTAAAAAATGTTAATATTTTGGTATGGGAGGTGACAGTAAAAGGGACAAAGAGAGGAGACCCTTTATTCCCACAAGGCTCTTTGACTCTGGTCACAGCACGCCTGGGGCGCCCACTCCTACATCCTCCTCACCCAGCCGGCCTCCCCCACGGTCCTCCGCGAGTTATACCTGCACTGAGTCGTACAGGCAGTTCTCCGACTGCTCTATGTCCAGATGGGTGAAGTAGAGGTGGATCCCGAACCCTTCCGGAACCTCGACATCCCAAGTTTGCTTTACCTCGTTGGGGTACGCCTGGGGGTAGTTAGGGGATAGGATCTCCCCATGCAAGGCAGGCTCCGCGTGAGCCCAGGCCAAAAGCGCAAACAAGACTGCGCACCTGGGGAGAACAGCACAATGAGGGATGGCACCCCGGGAGCCAGGGCACAGGCCGAAGGGAAGGAGAAGGACAGGGGCAGCGCACTGGCCGTGGGAGAGAACCTCAAGGTGGAGTCGAGAGGCTGCGGCCAAACCAGGCCCAGGCTTCGGGTCTGAGCCCTGCGCGTGAAGCTGAAGGGAAGGGGAGCTGCTACTTCTCTGGAGATCGCTGGTCACTCACCGCATTGCTGGCGAGCTGCCCAAGTCACCAGTCCTGGATCTCGTGCCTCTGGACTTCGAAGCTAAACTGGTGAACGGCAGCTGTTTTGGTGCCGAGCAGTCACCTGGCTGCAGCGTCACTTTCCTAAGAACACCGTTCAACAGAGTCGGGTCGCTGATTGTCGCCCTGCACACCTGGCCTCTCACACCCTCCCTGGTCCAACTCCGACTAATTTTCTAGACTAGAGTTAAATCTTATTTCACTAGACTTCCTCCCGATTTTTCTCCAGAAGGAATAAGTGGTTCCTCTGAGTTTTCTTCTCTTCTGTTCTCCTCCCCCGCCCTCGGCCCCTCTGTCAGTTTCTCTCTCTCCTGCCCCTGCAGAACAATATCCCACTTCCGCGGGTTGTCACGAGTCTGTCCGTCCAGCTAGCACAGTCCCCCACATTCCCAGTGGTCCCTTGGTCACTTCGGGCCACCGCGCTCATCGTCATGTGTTTCTGCTGACACCCGGTGACCACTGACCGGGCAGCCAGCTTCCTTCCACAGGCGGGACAAGGGCCTTCGCAGCAGCCATCTGAGGGGGATGTGCCGCCTGCTGGGACCAGACGGCATGAGGACGGGGAAAGGGGTGGCTGGATGACGAGTCACATGAAAGGAAAGGCTGGGAAAGAAATTTTCTACAGTAGTCTCCCAGAACGGGTCAGCCGGTCGGTTTCTCTTACTACAAAGACATTTTCATACAGTCACTAGAAAAGTCTTCCCAAAATTGACTTTAAATCTGAAAACAACGGTGTACGCGGTAGGCGGGATGGGTGGGGTCAGCCTGCAAGAAACAGGTTGTCTACAGTCCGCCTTTTCTTGTTCTACTGTTCCCAGCTCTCTCTCTTCCCAAACCTTTCTCTGAGTTCTCTTTCTTTCTGCCTCCACCAAAGCTCCGCAGTTCATTTCAAGGCTTTTACCTTCAGAACCTGATGGGCACGAGTGAGTCAGTCCTCTCTCTCCTGCCAGCAGTCATGCTGGGCGACCCTGCAGGCTCCCGGAGGCAGCAGGCTGGCCTCGTCGCTCCCCTCGCTCCGGCTGCAGGCACCTCCAGCTGATCTGCAGTCCTGGTTCCCTGCATGAGATTCCCTACCCGAGTGTGCATGCCCAAGAGTCCCTGATCAAAACAGCGAGGGGGCTGGGAGACCACACTCCAGGGAAGGGTAGCTCAGCCTGATCTTGGAGCTCCCTCTGCTTTTGAAAGCAGAACTGCATCTTCCTCCCGGGTCTGAGATCCCGCTATCCAGGGCTCCAGCGGGAGAGGAGAAACAGGGAGTTTCACAGATTGCCTAATCCTCCTTCTCAGCCAAAGGGTGTGTTTCAGAGTTTTGGGGGAAGTCAGGTGATTAGTGGGAAAAGGAGGAGATAGATACTAAATAGAAAAACCCAGAAAGTCCAGCCCTCTGGCTATATATGAGTCACAAATCCAGGGAGAGTGCTGATCTCGTTCCAAGTCCTGCCCATCACTGCCCTCAATACAAATTTAACACAGACTTCTAACTAGATCCCAGCTGGTCTGAGCGCTGTGAATTCTTCTTCTAAAATCCCTTCTACAGCTCCAAAGGTCTCAGTTCCATCCACCAGCTCAGATGCCACCTAAAGTCCCTCAGCCATGACCCTCGGGGCCACTTGTGTTCTGAGACACAGAATTTTATGAAACCAAGAAGGTGTGACACACACCTGTAATCCCAGCATTTGGGAGGCAGAGGCAGGAGGATGGCTGAGAGTTCAAGGCCGGCCTGGACTATATAGCAAGACTGTCTCAAAAAACTAAAAAACAAACCAAAAAAAAAAAAGCAATGAGGCACATGGACCCCAAACTAAGTAACACCTTTTCCATCCCCACTCCAAGGCCTGGAAAAGCACTTTGTTATCCAACATTAATATTCTTGCAACCAAACACATTGATCTTCAGCGTTAAGTGGGACAACAAAAGATTATAAATTAATTCACATCAGTTAAGGTCAGGTTTTGCTGTCAAATTAATTTTGATGCCAAATCTGAAGAAAAAGGAAAAAAAACCTTAGTTTTCAGAGACTTTTGGAGTTTAGAATTACAGGAAAACTGTGGACCTGTACAGCTCCTCCAGAAAGTCCCCTCTTGTGTCTCATTTCTCTTTGTCCTTTGTCACTTTCTACCCTATGGACAGATGGATGGATAGTGTGTGTGTGAGTGTGTGTGTCTGTGTGTGTCTGTGTGTGTCTGTGTGTGTCTGTGTGTGTTTTTTTCGGAGAATCGAACCCTGGTCTTATGAATGCTCAGCAAGCACTCTAACCCCTGTCTTAGTGCCCATACTATATTCCAGTGGATCTAAGATTTCATGAATCAAAGACTCTTCATTATCTTTTATACCTCTAGGAATAAAAAACTATCAATTAAACTATGACATTTTATTGATTATAAGAAGCATCCTAATTTCAGGAGTGAGAAAATGGAGGGAATGGGTAAGGTGTGGGACAGCATCCTGGCACACATGTCTCACCTCTGGTTAGCCCAGCACTAGGCCTGGATTTGGAAGACAAATTCAAGTTCCCCCTCTGCTGCTCGCCAGTGGTGAGACCTCAGGCTCATTGCCTTCCTGGCTTCCTCCAATATAAAACAGGAACAGCTGGAGATGTGGCTCAACATGCTTGAGGCCCTGGGTTCAATCTCCAGCACCACAAAAATAAAATAAAATGAAAAAATCAGTTCTGCCCTCTCTACGCAGCTGTTGGGCTCCCCAGCAAAACATCAGATGATACAAACTGCTCAGTGAGCACCTGAGAAGTGACTGAATGGATGAACCAACATAAATTTAAACCATTCACTAGCTGCCTTTGGTGGTGTGACCATTCATGGTGTATAAAACAAAATAATACCACTTACACGGGGCGTGGTGGCACAGCACTCAGGAGTGCTGTAATCCCAGCACTCAGGAGGCTGAGGCAGGAGGATCACTGAGAGTTCGAGGCCAGCTTGAAATACATAGTGAGTTCAACATGGGCCTGAACTACATAGCGAGACCCTGTCTCAAAAAACCGAAATAATAATAATATCGTCACTTATTTCAGACCCAGTTATCATTGTCAGGGCCTGCTGTAGCTAAGATCAAATAGAACAGTATGTGCCAAGCCTTCCACATGTATCACATACTCAGTAAACCCTTGAAAAATAACAAGCCAAAGGCACAGCGGAGCCCAGGAAGTTGGATACGCCACAAACTTGGAACACCTGCCCGGGAAAGTCACAGGCGCCGAGCAGAGCAGCCGGCCAGGCCAGGCCGAGCCCTTCACAGCTCACCGACACCACAACCTGCCCGGTGGCTGGACACACAGCTGCCCGGTTTCAGTCTGCTTCGGTCTGGTTCCTTTCTATTTCCTGTTCATCCCTTTGGAGCGGGACTATTTACCTTTGCCACTGTATGCTGAACATATTTAAGTTTTGTTTTTGGTTTTTACAGGTACTCGCAGCTAAGAGTTAGCCATGAGTTTCAGAGGCAACCTTGGGCGTGGCCTTCTTAGCCGTGCCGGAACCATTAGGACTCTGGAGACTCGGAAATGGACTAAACACATTCTAAACACTAGAACACAAGCCTTTTAGGAGCCAGAAATGGATTCGTCCATTCAAGGGCTCATAGCAGGATGTGCTGTTTAGTAGAGGCTGGTCGGAAGAGTGGGCCAGTGGGGTGAACATTAGGGGTGGGGTGTGTGTGTGTGTGTGTGTGTGTGTGTGTGTGTGTATGTGTGTGTACACATGGGTGCACATGAGAGAGAGACAGAGAGAGAGAGAAAGAGGGACTGGGGATTGAAGCCAGGCCTTCGCATGGAGCTATATCTCCAGTCCTTTCTATTTTCTTATTTTGAGACAGGGTCTTGCTAAATTACTAAATTGCCCAGGCTTGGGGCTGGGGATTTAGCTCAGTGATTAGAGTGCTTGCCTTGCAAGCACAAGGGCCTCAGTTCGATCCCCGGCACCACAAAAAAAAAATAAATAAAAAATAAATTGCCCAGGCTAGGCTCACACTTGAGATCCTCCTGCTTCAGCCTCCAAGAGTGCTGGAATTACAGGTGTGTGTTGCCACATCCAGGCAGGGAAGGTATATTCTTGTCCCCACCTCCTCCCTCTCTTTCTGTTTCTTGACTGTCTCAGGTGAACAGCCTTTCTCCACCATGCTGTTTCGGTCTTGGAGCCAGCCAACCATGGACTAAACCAGCTGAAACTGTGAGCCAAAATAAATTTCTCCTCCTTTAACTTATGGGTGTTGAGTATTTTGTCTCAATGATGCAAAAATGACTGATAACACATCCTTCTGCACTCTTTATCTCCTAGTTGTGTTTATTGGCTTTTCACTCACAAGGGTGAATGCATCATGTTCTCTTACAATCTGAACCCCAGTTTATGTGATAATGCTGACATACAAAATTAAAACTTTGCAGGTGTATATAAACACAAGTAAGTGTTACTCAGAGTAACAATCATGTTGCTGGTGACACTGGGATCTCTGAGAGGCCTGAATAAATCACGTATCTCTTCCCCTTTCAAGTTCTAGAGACATTAACAAACAGAACAGAAACATCAGATGTTGATCAAAATACTGCCCTAGCCAAGTGTAGTGATGCCATACCTATAATCCCAGCACTCAGGAGGCTGAGGCAGGAGGATCACTAAGAGTTTGAAGCCAGCCTGGGCTACATAGTGAGTTCAAGGCCAGACTGAACTACACAGCGAGACCTGGTCTCAAAAAAAGATATATTATCTACAGGCACAAATTCCCTATGAGAAATGTGATCAATATGTATGACAAATATGTGCTAATAAAAAATATAAAGTTAAATATATACATATGGACTTTAACAGCAATAAAAGGCTAAGACAGAAGAAGTACCTTAGAGGAGAATCCAACGGATGCTAATTGAACCCCAGAATTCAACAGAATTGCCCTCCTAGATGCAGGCAGCAGGCCAGGAAAGGCTTCCCCAAAGATCGAACACACACTCCCTGAAAACATCTCCCTGCTAAAACGAAGGCGGTGGAGCTGAGGGACACACACCGGCTCCCTCTTTCCATCACTGCCAGTCAGACAGTCTCTCCACTTCCCCCGGGCAAGGTGGGTGGACTGCCTCTACAGAGGAGCCACAGGGGGGCGCTCTCTCCCTCAGGAACCGCCCCCCAGGAGGAGCAGCAGCATCTGCTCCCCCACACTCCCAGGGCTTCTCCTCCTTACTTGACCAGGGAGATGACCACCCAGCTGAAGGAAGGTGCTAGAAACAGGTAGCGTAGTCCTGCCCCACTCACACTCACCTACACCTGTTCCTCTTTTGTGTCCACTCACACCGTTGGCTCCAGAAATCCTAAAATGATCCCAAACAACACAGTACATTAAATATATCCTCCAGCCAAAGAAACACACGTCCTATTTCATTTACCACCTCGAATCTTGTCCGGATATGTTGTCTAAGACAGCTACCAGAAATCAGTACTAATATTATACGCTTGTGCTAAGACACCCGATAACAGAATGGCAACAAGAGAATGGTCTCAAATTTGAAAAGCAACCAAGCCCTCCCAGTAGTAAATTTCCAAATTAAAGTTCAAATTCCACTGCAAACTGAAACTAAGACAATAAGGGCAAAAGGAACTATAATCCAAAATTCTGAAAGTCGTAGGGCCACACATAGTGGTGCATACCTATAATCCCAGCACTCAGGAGGCTGAGGCAGGAAGACTGCCACAAGTTTGAGGCCAGCCACAGCTACCTACATAATGAGTTCGGCCAGCCTGAACTACACAGCAAGACCCTGTCTCAAAGAAAACAAAACAAAAATTATATCCTGGGAACTTAAACATAATTGGAAGAAATCAGGTAGAGAGACCTGGTCATTTTGGCATCCTGTACTTACCATATGAGGCTCCTCCAGGAACCTTTAAATCCCCACATCCACCCTGTGACCAAGCTTCCAGCCCCCAGGGCAGGGTTCACTGCTCCTCTTTCTGTGGGGGGACAAAAGAAGACAGATACTGTCAGTCACCCACCTCACCTCTGCTATGGCTTCTACCGTGCCTCTCGGGCAGCTGCTAAGCCCTAACAGGCCTCCTCCTGGGGAGGCCCCTTCACCCTCATGCTGCCGGCCGAAAAGGCACTCAGCAGATTCTTGAGCCAAAGTCGTTCCTCAGGCTTTTGACCCTCAGGAGCCCTTGTAAAGACCTCCGCCCACAGCCTGGTGCTAGTTCCTCTTCCACTTTGTAATTTCAGTAACAACTTAGAGTGATCCTAAGGGCCCAGGCTACACCAGCAAACACACCTACAACGACCTTGTCACCTTGAAACACACCCAGTGATTTTTGGAGAATTTCCCACTCTCAAATTGGCGAACAAACCACGTGAATTCAAGGCCAGACCTGCCATGGTTTCTTCCGTAGCCCTGAAAGGAGAGTGGAATTTGCCAATCCATGGTGCCCTGCCCGATCCAGTCACTCACAAATTAAAGCTGGAATCTCCCTAGCGCTTGGTAGCATGCACAGAACTTGGCTTCCCTGCAGAAGTCGGTCAGGGAACATTGGGAGAGAGTCCTACCTGTTAGTTTGGTTCTAGATCGGGCTCCTGGACTGTTAAAGGCTTGCTTCCCACCTGCAGCACCTTGCGGGGGCAGAACCTTAGAAGGAGGGGCCCAGTGGAAATCAGGTCATGGAGTGGGCCCTTGAAGGGGACATGGGCCAGGCGTGGTGGCGCACACCTGTCATCCCAACACTCAGGAGGCTGAGGCAGGAGAACTGCTGTGAGTTTGAGGCTAACTGGCTACATAGTGAGTTCAAGGCCAGACTGCACAACAAAGTGAGATCCTGTTTCAAAAAAGAAAACAAGAAAAGGGGGCACACGGAGACCTCAGCCCCTTCCTTTCTCTTCTTTGCTTCCCAGCTGCCCCACAGCCTCCTCTGCCATGTGTTCCAACGACATGTGCTGCAGGTCAAAGCAACTCTGAGTGTGTGTGTGTGTGTGTGTGTGTGTGTGTGTGTGTGTGTGGGGCACCAGGTGACTGAACCCTGGGCCTACCCACCGAGCTACACCCCCAGCCTTTTCTTATTTATTCTGAAAGATGGTCTGGCTTCATTGAGCAGACTGGGCTCAAACTTGCAGTCTTCCTCCCTCAGTCTCCCAGAGCGCTGGGATAGCACACCTGGTACCTTTTCTCCTCCTAAATTACACATTTCAGGTATTTGTCACAGGGACCGAAAGCTTACTGACACACTGCCCTGCGGCATACAAGGTATCCAGACTATTCTCAAGCACTCTGGACACAAACAGTGTTTGCCAAAGTACTGATTTATTTATTGTTCAATGAAACTAAAGACGGGTAGTTTTTTGACCTAGAAAAATTATAAGTAGGGACCTATCAGAAGCAATGGGGTAAAAGAAATTAAAGAAAGTAAGTGCAGAAAAGGAGTGGTAATGAGGTAAACCCAACTTGGGAGCTACTGGACGCTGGCTCTAAACTGACAGTAATTCTGGGGACCCAAGAAGTCACTACGGTCCACAGACCAGAGCGGCCCCTACACAGGTCAGGCGAGCAGGGAGTTTGAGTTCCGGGCCCCACACCCAGCCTGTCCTCAGAGCCGCGATGCACTGTGCACTGCAACTCAGCAGCTACAGGAGGCACGATGGCTCCCCGATCTGTGCAGTAAGGACCGTTACGGTGGAAAAAGCCAACAGAGGCCATTTAAACTGTCTCTGCCTAGGAAAATGACAGATCCTAAGCTACACCTTATTCTCAAAAAGACTGCAGAGATTAGTTCCCCCATCACCACACTCCTATGCAACTCACCTATTTGGCCTGCACAGAAAGCAGATAGATCTTGGAAGATGACAGTAGACCACCGTGAGCCTTAACCAGGCGCAGAGTGTGACTGCAGCTGCTGGTCCAGATGTGACATCACTGCATGAGCAAATCAACACATCCCCCGAGTCCCAGGATGCAGCTACTGATCCGGCAAGTGCTTTTTTTCTCAATGCCTGTTGAGATGTCTCAGCATCCAAGTCTACCAGGAGTAGTTTGATTTCAGGGGACAAAGTCGTTACACCTTCACTGTCCTGCTTCAGTTAACAAACTCTTCAGCCCTATGTCACAAGTTAGTTTGTAGGGGTCCTGATCTCTCTCCCTTCCACAAGCTATCACGCTGGTTAGTACATTAATAACATGCCGACTGCACCTCACAAGCAAGAAGTGGCAACTATTCCAGACTTATTATATTCGTGTGTCAAAGGATGGGAAATAAATCTGATAAAAATTCAGGGTTGTTACGGATTGTGTCTAGATGTCCTCTCAAAGTCTCACGTGGTCATAGGTGGGGCTTTTCAGAAGTGGCTGGATCTAGGGTGTGTGATGCTGGGATTAAGGGTGCATGTTTACAAAATTAATCCACTGATTGGTTTATCATAATTCTGGGTGTGGCTAATGGGAAGGCCCACCCTGGATGTGGGTGGCACCATTCAAAAGGCAGGTAGCCTAGAAGGGATAAAAGGGAGAGGCAGGTTGTTGCTGCTGCTTGCCACTTGCTGCCTTCTGCCTGCACTGCCATGAACTGTTTCTCCTCTGCGGTACCCCTCTGCCAGGTGACTCTGTCTTGGAGCCAAGTGACTATAGACTGAAAACTCTGCAAATGGTGAGCTAAATAGACCTTTCCTCCTTTAACTTTGGGTGTTGGGTATTTTGTGTCAGCAACAAAAAAAGCACAAGGGGTCTTCTACTTCACTGAAATTTCTAGTCCTGTGGTGTGGGTCATGCTGAGCTATCCCTTCTACCATAAAGGACAAGTCAGTGCATCTAACCTCTCCTGCAGTCAGAAAGGAGGCTTAACACCTAGTAGGTTTCCCACAGTCGTCGTCTGAGTGTGTTACTCCAGCCCATTTCTGGGGGGACCCAAAAAGCCACTAGTTTTGAGGTGGCAACATGTCCACGCTGTCGTGCAGGCTGCTGTGCCACTCAGGTCAGAGGATCCCGCAGATCTAATGACGATCGAAGCGTGGGTGAAAAAAGGAATAATGCTGGCGCTGCAGGCAGACTCCTACAGCCGAGTCACAGCACGGGTCCGGGATTCCGGAGCAAAGCCCCGCTGTCCTCCATGGGTAAGAGCCCCTGACCTGCTGTCATCATGGACCCGAGCCGTCCGCCAAGAACAGGGTGTTCTCTGACCTACGAGAAACACAGTCCGCCATGCACAGAACATTAACACCAAAAATGGAAGAGATATACAGAGGATTGGCCTGTATGGGCTCTGAGGCTGAGTAAACTGAGATATTCCAGATATCCAGGGATTCCTTTTTTGAGGGGTTTTTTGAGATAGGGTCTCACTATGTAGCCCAAGCTGGCCTCAAACTCACAGCAATCCTCCTGCCTCAGTCTCCCAAGTGCTGAGATTACAGGTCTATGCCACACATCCAACTAAGACTTGCCTCTTTTGCACAGAATGCTTCTGCCAAATCTACCATCCATGGGCTTCCAGGACACCTTACCTATGATCCTGGTATTCCAACTGCACCATTTCTAGTGAAGACACTTGCCTCTCAGGAAAGGAGTACAGCAAAGAACCGCTGCTCAGGGAGCTCTGTGGTCCTCCCACCCGCCCCCAGCAACTGGCTTCATAGAACGGGGGCCCGGTGTTAAGACACAGCTACAGCACTCACTAGGTGACAGCACCTTGCAGGGCTGGGCACTGTCCTCGGGGGTCACGGGTACTCTGAATCAGCATCCAATCCACAGTGCTGTTCCGCCCCCAGCCCAGATTCGCGGGCCCAGGGATCAGAAGGACGGAATGAAGTGGCAGCGTTTGCTCTCACCTCTAATAACCATCCAGCCAAAGTTCCGCTTCCTTTTTCTACAACTGCAGGTTCTGCTGTCTCAGTTCCGCAGGGAGAACAGCGTCCACTAGAAGACACAAGAATGATTACACTGAGCACTCAGGAGGCTGAGGCAGGAGGACTGCCATGAGTTCAAGGCCAGCCTGAACTACACAGTGAAGGAGACCCTTGCTCAAAAAAAAAAAAAAAAAGAGCTTGAGGGAAGCTGAGCTTGGCAGCTCGCTACTTGGGAGGCCGAAGCAGAACTGTAAGTTTGAAGGCAATGTGGGCAACTGAGCAAGACACTGTCTCAAAACGTGAATTTTTTTTTTTTTAAGAATTTTTCTAAAAGGGCTGGGGATATAGCGCAGTGGTAGAGTGCCTGCCTAGCCTGTTCAGGGCCTGGGTTCCAGCCCCAGCACCCTCCATAAAAATAAAAGAAAGAGGTGGGGGAGGAAAAGGAGGGGGAGAAAGCCAACATGTCGGCGCAAGGCCTGTAGTCCCAGCCATTCGGGAACCTGAGTTCTAAGCCAGCCTATAACCCAGCAAGACCCATCTTTAAAAAAAAGTGATTTCACTAACGTGTTTTTTGCTAATCTGTATACTAACAGTTCCAGTTTGTTTCATAATTTTTTTATGTCTCTCTCCCCAGGTAGCACAGAGTTTCGTGAGGGCAGGGCCTACTTCCTTGTATTCTAGGGTCCAGCACAGAACGGGACTTAGTAAGGTTCACAATATAAACTAAGAGGCTGCATCAAAGCTCCTTAACTGGAGACAGAGCTGCCACACAGGACGCCCGGAGGAAGCAGGAGAAGTGGCTGATCAGACATCTGAGGAACAGGCATCTGCCCCTGTCCCTGCCCAGCCTGCACTCAGAGGGTCATCTGCTTACAGAGCACAAAGAAAAACTCACTTTCTGCAGTTTTTAAAAATTTCTCCCCCTTAATGCTGGGGACGGAACCCAGGACCTCGCCCATGCTAGGCGAGGGCGTTACTGCGAACTACAGGACGGCCCTTTCTGTGTGTTCAAGCAGGGCCTGGCTGATGGAGGCTTTAACGAGCACATTTTATTTATCACAGAGTATCCAAGATGTTAGGAGTCTTAAACAACTTTAAGCCAAACACTTTAACTGGCAAAGTCTTGTAAAGTTGAAGGTGCACACATCCTACAACCTATAATTCCCCTCCTGGTTACAGGCCCTAAAGTGCTGTTTTTCTGGATAAGGATCATGTACTACTAGTAAATGCTACAATTAAATTAGTGGATCCTGGCCAGCAACTTTTTGCTGGAGGGGGAGGAGTACTGAGGGTTGAACCTAGATCTTTCACACTGAGCTACATCCCCGGCCCTTTTCCCATCTTGTATTTTAAGCTGGGGTCTCACTAAATTGCCCAGGCTGGACTGGAACTTGCCATCCTCCTGCCTCAACCTCCCACAGTTCTGGGATTATAGGCATTCACCACCACACTCAGCTGATTTTCTTAATGAAACAGAATACAACAGAATTTATCCAAGAATACACACATAGTGTGGTAGTGTGTACTGCATATGTGTTTCTAAACAGTATATGTATTTGTTGTGCAGTATATGAACATGTATATGTATTAGGTAGCATTACGGTTCTTTTGTTTTGTTTTGGGGCTGGGGATCGAACTCAGTGCAAGCTAAGCACTCTAACCACTGAGCTACATCCCCAGCCCAACATTATGGTTTTTTTAGACTAGATCCCACATTATTTTTTTTTTTAATTTGGAAGTCATAGTCGTAGAACTCTCACTGTTGCTTAAAAGAGAACATGCAATGGTAGAGCACTTGCCTAGCAAGCGCAAGGTCCTGAGTTCAGTCCCTAGCACCCCCCAAAAAGAGACAGAGAGAGAGAGAGAGAGAGAGAGAGAGAGAGAGAGGGAACGCCCCTGCAGCAATGCTGGTAAGACAAAACAAATAGGGCTGGGGATTTATCTCAGTGGTTAGAGCACATGCCTTCCGACCACAAGGCCCTGAGTCGATCCCCAGCACCAAAAAAAAACCAAAAAAAAAGACAAAACAAATAGAAAACAGGAATTCCTCAATGGAAAGTATTTCTCTCACCAGTAGTTAGTTATGATATAATCATAATTGTAGCAAGAAATGTGGTTTTGTTTCTTTGGTTGGTTTTTTGAGACACAGTCTCACTGCATAGTTCAGGCTGGCCTTGAACTCTCTGGGTAGCCCAGGCTGATCCTGAACTCACAGCGACCCTCCTGCCTCAGCTCCCCACCCCATTGCTGGGATTACAAGTGTGCACCACCAAGCCCAGCTCATAGCACAGAACATTACAACCCAGTTAGAATGAATGGATTAGAGCTACATGTAAGAACATGAATAGATCTCAATAAAATTGCCAAGCACAGGGCTGGGGATTTAGCCCAGTGGTTAGAGTGCTTGCCTTGCAAGCACAAGGCCCTGAGTTTGATTCCCAGCACCAAAAAAAAAAAAGAAAAATTGTCAAGCATATAGAACTGCACTGGGAGGTCCAGGCAAGAGGATCAAAAGTTTGAGCCCAGCCTGCGCAATTCAGCAAGACCCTGTCTCAAAAATAAAAAATCATAATTGAAATTTTTAAAAAGGGATTGGGGATGCAGTCCGTGCAAAGGCCCTAAATTCAATCTCCAGTACAAAAAAAAAAGCAAATAATGGATTCGTTATAATACCACATTGGTTTTTGTTTTGATAGCATAGTTATGTAAAGTGGAGGGGAGGGGGAGGAGGTGGAAGAGGAGGCAGGTGGAGGAGGAAAGAAAGGAGGAAGAAAAAAATAATAATAACCTCTGCCACTTACTGGGAAAAGAATTTAGCAAGCCCCTCAGTTTCTCCACGCCTGTGTATCTGTGAGAGGACCTCACAATAAAAAATATCCTTCTGTTGCACGGTCAAATTAAGAAATACGGACACACGCGCTCACTCCTTCCACAGCGTCCCAGTCCTCAGCCTCAGCCCCCAGGGCATGGGCGAGGCAGGCATCCGCAACCGTCCCAACCGGGCTTTGGACTCGGTTACACCAAGCCCAGCACAGCCCCTGGCACACGCCAAGGGCTTGGCACATTTCTTTAGTGTAACCCGAATAAGGTTACCTGCAGGATGTGAGAACGGCCAGCAGCACGGGAAGAAAAGGGCTCTTTTTGTTTCCTGTTTCTCGACTGTTTGAACTTTTATCATGAATATGTATTACTAAAATGGTGACACAACCTGCTGAATTGTTCATCAAACAGCAAATGTTAAATAGGCATACCCTTCCCAGCCCTGGGAGGCTGAGGCAGGAAGACCAAAAAAATTGCAACCTGCAAGCAGAGTGTGGCGGCACACGCCTGTAATCCCAGCACTCAGGAGGCCGAGGCAGGAGGATTGCCTCGAATTCACGGCCAACCTGAACTACATAGGAGATCCTGTCTCAAAAAAAAAAAAAAAAGTTGCAGCCAGCCTCGCAATCTAGCGAGACCGTCTCAAAAAACACGAAATGAGGACGTGGCTCAGTCCGAAGGTCCCGGGTTCAACCCTCAGAACCACCAAAAAAGGCGTCCGCGAAAGTCGGCGCCTCTCGGGGTGAGGCCCCGGCGCGCGGGCACGGTCCCACCCCCAGCACCGCGACGGCGGCCGGACGCCGCCAGGGGGCGCGCGCGAGGCCGCCGAGTCCCGCTCCCGCGCGCTGCCCCAGTGACCCCAGCGCGCCGGCGACCGCGAGTAACCCCGCCCGGGCGGCGCCCCCCCGCCCCGACTCTCGCCTGCTCGCTCTCGGCCAATAGGCGGGCGGCGCCGCGCCCCCGGACCCCGCGCGGTCGGGGCCAGGGAGCGCGGCCGCCACGCCGCGCGCCCAGCCCTTCCCGGGCCGCCGGGCCGCTGCAGGCCCCGCCCGCTCCCCGGTCACCTTTGCCTCACCGCCGCGCTGCCCGCCCGCTCCCACCTTGCCGCGCCAGGCCCCGCCCCCGCGCCGCCCGACCAATCGGCGGCCGGGCCCGGCGGCGGGGCGGGCCCGCGGCCAATGCGCACGCCGTGGGCGGGGCCCCCAGCCGGAATTGGGGGCGCAGCTCCGGCGTCTCGCCCACAGTCGGGGCGCTGGGAGCCGGGGGTCCCTGGGGGCCGCCCGCAGTTAAGATGGCGTCCGCGGCGGAGGGGGACGCGGGGGCGGCGGCGGGGCCGACGTGGGGGCCGCGGCCGGCGCTGGAGGAGCTGAGCCTGAGCAAGTTGGCGACGTCCCTGGGCGCGTCGGAACAGGCGCTGCGGCTCATCATCTCCATCTTCATGGGTAAGGACCCTCCCGCCTCGTGCGCCCCGCCGGGGAACCGAGGGCGAGGGGGACGGGGCTTCCTCCTTCCCGGAGCCACCCAGCAGGGCGCTGTGGGGCGCGGGCTGACCCGCGGAACACGCCTCCACAAGTGCCGTCCGGAGTCCCGGGCGCCGTGCCCCCGACCCGCTGCGCCCTCTGCCCCCTGGCGCCCGCCCCCCGCCAGGCCGGCTCCGCGGCGTCCCCATGACCTGTCGTCCTGCGTCGCTCTGGAGTTGCGCTCGGGCTGGCCATGTGTGCTGCTGTCTGTTCGTACCAGCCCGACACATGCGCGGTGCTGTCAGCGGGCGCAAGCCCCCTAACTTGGGTGTCTCAGCCCTCTGGGCCTCCCCAGCCCCGTATTCCACACGCGGACTGTTTTGTGCACTGCCGGCTCCAGGACACTTTCATCTCTTTCTGTCCGGTTTTTATTATTTCCTTCTTATACCATATTGCTTCTTTTTTTTTAAAGCCTTAGCCACCCCGTCATTTACCCTGGAATAACATTTTCATACTGTACTTGGGAAACAGAACTAACAACCCTTTTAAAACTCTCCGTGCTGTTCCAAGCGATTATTACCCGTATGGTTCAAAGGATGTGATGTGTCTGAATTTATGTCACAACAAGCTGTATTATAACTGGTTTATGGGCTTTTTCTCAAACCGCATTCGTACTCCATTAATACATGAACGCAGCGTGGTGTGACTGTGGCAAAAAAATGAGACCCAGCCTCGCTGCTGCTCACAAGTAGTGGGAACCTGGGCAAGCCACTTAACACGGGACCTGCTTTTAGCTATGACATGAGAACAGTACTTGCTGTACGAATTCAGATGTTAAGATCACAGGCGACAGGTCATTTGGGTGGTTAGAAGTTCTTACTAAGGTTGCAGAAGTTTAGCTTAGGAGAGCGAGGGTGGAAGGAATTAAAAGCTAAAGGATAATAAGGAAAGCAGAATGGAGCAAGAACAGAGATCTCAACCATAAAAAGTTTGAGATAAGGCTGGGCAGGTGCAGTGGGGCTCAAATGCCAGAAGGAAGTTTGGAGTTTATCCAGTAGTCGGTAGAGACATTGACACATAATAGCAGGAAGGTTGTCAACACAATCTAGATAATGGGAGAGGCACTAATTCATACTTAAACAGCCTTGGGTAATATCATTCTTTTTTGTCCATTATATATCAAACCAAGATGATCTACTTTTCTTCCAGGTATGAGTCACTTTTCCCCTTCTTGAAGAATGGTAAAGTTTTAGAGGTGAAGGGATCTTCAGTTGTGAGGTTTACTAAGTGTCATCCAGGTGTAACCCAAATTTATGAGCGCCCCATCTGAGCAGGGTTCTTCCTACCACGCTGGCTTTGAACTTCCTGCTCTTTGAAACTTGCTCTGACCCAGTTACTCGTTGGAATTGGGATTGGCGATTAAGAATGTTTACATTCATTAGTCAGGAAGCCTACTGTAGATTTCCCTACTATAAATTGAGGATATAACACAAGCAGCAATAAATTAGAAGGGGCAAGCTGTTAAATGGAGCAGGGGCTGGAATCAGGACTTGGCGTTGGTCTTTTGTGCGCCGACATAAATCAGATAGTGCCTGCGCACTCCTGGGTACAGTAATGGGCCATCCAGCTGACTAGGAAAGTGTTTTTTCTCTGCTCTGCCTTCCTTCTCTCATCCCTATCAATCATCAAGGTAATAAACGCTCAGTGTAACCCATGTGCCGCACACCTGAACCCCTTGCTCTGCTGCCTTTCCCATATCTCCTCTTTCTATCCCACATACAGCGCTGTCTTCGGTAACTCATTATGTTTCTTGTTTGTACTTATTGGGGGGGCTGCTGGTTTTGTTTTGTTTTGTTATTGTTTGGTTTTGTTTGATTTTCTTTTTTTGGGACAGGGTCTCACTGTAGTTCCAGCTGGTCTTGGCCTCACTATGTAGCCCATGCTGGCTTTGAACTCATGGCAATCTTCCTGCCTCAGCCTCCCGTGTGCTGGAATTACAGGCATGCACCACCACACAGGCTAGTATTTCTCATGTTTAGATCAGTCTGGGCCTTTGTGTTGCCCCATATCAGTTGTGGCCCTTTTTTCTTCCCCAGCGCCAGTGGTTGAACCCAGGTCCTCCATGTAGTGCCAGGCAAGCACTACACCACTGAACTGCACCTCTAGCCCAGATACAGGTCTTTGCTGTGGGTGTGTAGGATTGTTTTTCTAGGCATGGGTTAAAGACATACACATAAATTCAAATTAGTAATTGTGACGTGTGTGGAGGGAGGAGTGCCTGTGGGTTGTACGCTCGTGTGCTTCAGGAAGGTGTCAGCATGGCTGTGTGTGGGAACCTAGAACCCAAGGGCCTTTAGCCAGTCCCGCTTCCTGAGGGCGGCTCTCAGGGGATGGGGAACGGAAGGAAACAACAAAGGTACCAAGAAGGCCTGCAGTCCAAAATGATTTCTATTTGTTTTTGTTTTAAAATACTTTATTGGAATTGTTTTGATAAAACCAGGTACTTGCAGAAAACAAAATAAAGGAACCCTATCTACTTAATACAAAGTATCTTAAAATGTCCAGCCAACTCTGCCCAGTAAGTTGACAGCCTTTCACACAGGGTAGTACAGGAGCCATGTAAGCTCCGAGGATCTGCCCAACAGCAGATAGGAGGCATTGTTTGTGTCAGCAAAATCCAAATTGGCCAAGAAGAAAGTCCATGATGATTTTTTATTCACTTTCTGTTTTCATTTTGTTTTGTTTTTTCAGTACTGGGGATTGAACTCAGGGCCCTTACACTAATCTACATCCCCAGTCCTTGTTTGGGTTTTGTTTTTTTTTTCCTTAGTGTCAGGGATCGAACTCAGGGCCTTGTGCTTGCCAGGCAAGCACTCTAACCACTGAGCAAAATCCTCAGCCCCCCTTGTTTGTTTGTTTTAAAACAATGTCTTGCTAAGTAAATTGCCCAGGCTGGGCTGGAACTTGTGATCCTCCTGCCTCAGCCCCACAGAGGGCTGGGATTATAGGTGTACATACCACTAGCTCCCCTTTATAGTGATTAGAGATCTATTTGGATTAAAAGTATCTCCCAAGGAAAGGGTTAGATGTATCATTCATGTTGCAGTAACATCTGATAGAGGAGAGGGGACAGGTGTGAGATAAGTAGATTAATAACCCCAATAAAAGGTAGAAACCAAGAGCCGTAAGAGGGATCGAAAGCATGATGAGACTTAAAGATGGGATGCTTGGTAAATACTGGACTTTGGAAGTTGATCAGGTTTCTGTAGATGAGGAGACTTGGGAGAAGTAGCAGTGAGCCCCATCCTAGGGAACCATAAGTCCTCCATTTCAAGTAGGGAACTGGTGGAAAAGAAAGCCAAACTGAGCTGGGCATGGTGGCGCATGCCTGTGCTCCCAGCAACTCTGGAGGCTGAGGCAGGAGGAGCACCTCGAGGTCAAGGCCAGCCTGGGTTACATAGTGAGTTCAAAGCCAGCCTCAACTGCATAGTAAGACCCTCTGAAAAAAAACAAACCTGAACTGTAGGTTGCGTTGCCTAGAAAGCCAAGGTTGGGAGTTCTCACGTCAACAGATGATGAGGAGCATTGGAGTTTTTGTTGTTGTTGTTGTGGTTTTGCTCCTGGGAATGGAGCCCAGGGCCTCATGGTGCTGAGACCTCCCTGCCCCTGAGCTGTACCCCACCTCCACCAGAGATTTGTGAATGGGGAGGAGCGGGAGGCAGAGACGTCTCAAGTCAGCATAGCAGGGCACCAAGATGAAGAAGAAACGGATCTGGGTGGGAAGTTAGAGTGGCTGAGAGGAGGAAGAAGGAAGCTCATGTGAGGCATTTTAGGAATGCAGAGTAGCTCCAAGGTAGATTCTGTAAGCAGTTTCATCTAGGCAGCTGCACAGAGGACACCTAGAATCAGCCTTGTCACCTCCCCGCCACTCCATCTCAGATGCATCTCCCTTTCCCATCACCGCAGCCCATCCCGCTCCGCCATTAGCCTCCTGCCCCACCAGTTCCTCAGCAAAGCCCGCAGCCTCTCCCAGCAGCACTGCAGCACGGTTCACGTGGTTGTTACCGGGTTCAGGCGGGCTGGGGTTTCCTAGAGGTGCTTTCTGGGTTCTCTAGGCCCTGAGCAGAGAATTCGTCAAGACAAGTGCAAAGAGTATCAAGGTTTTACTGGGGTTTTTGGGGGGGTTCTGGGGATCAAACTCAGGGCCTCACAATGGCAAGTGCTCTTCCACTGAGCTAAATCTCCACCCCCGTTTAACATTTATTAAAGGTAGGAAAAGAGACAGACAGGCTCTGCAGAGTGAGTGAGGGCCAAGTAAAAGTAGAGAAAAAGTACACTGTACAGGGCGAGAGTGGAGCACAGTGACGCGCACAGGGCCAGGAGCCCAGGCTGGCTTTTGCGTGCCCCAGTCTTTGGGCTGATGTCAGGTCCAGGCCGTCCTATCAGAAACCTGCTCCTGCTCTTTAGCACTCTCTGATTGGCTGCACTTGAAGGGCTTTGGGAACTTTGTTATTTACAGGTCACGCCCACTTGCTCTACCCAAATCTCCTGCCTCATGGTCGCTTCCTCTGAACCTTCTTTCCCGACTCACATTGGAGTTATGTCCCCTTTTCACACTGACTGAAATTTCCTTCGAAGACTGTATTACAACTTATAATCATGTGTCTGCAGATGAGGTCAGACATCACATCAGTTTTGTTCAACACAGTGTACCCAGTGGAAGAGCTACAGAAAGGCTTGAAAATATTTGTTGAATAAATGAATGTGTAGATGACTGAGTTGGAATAAAGAAGTAGTAAAAAAACAACCAGGAAAGAAAATGATTCCCTCCTTCTGCCTGGGTAGCCATGCACAGAGGTTAAGAGGAGGGTCAAGCATTAGTGAGTGCCAGATAGTGCTCTGGGTTGGGATTTACTTTGCCAGTATGCGGGCGGTCAGGAGGTCTAGTTTTGAACTTAGAAAAGAAGTTGGGCCACTTTTAGGTAGCCAGGCGTGATGGTGCATGCCTGTAATCTCAGTACTCAGGAGGCTGAGGCAGGAGGCTCACAGGGAGTTTGAGTTCAGCCTGTGCTACATGGTGAGTTGAAGGCCAGCCTGAACTATATAGTGAGACTTTGTATTAAAAAAAAAAAAAATGCAGTCTTAGGAGGTAGTACTGGTGTCATAACTGAATTGGGGAAGGAACTAAATGCATGAAAAAGCTTATACAGAGACTCTAATTCATTTAATTATGTTAATGTTGCTATCTTTTTTCTTTGGGTCTTTTGCTTTGGTTTTTGAGACAGGGTCTCACTGTGTAGGCCAGACTGGCCTTGAACTCCTGGCAGTCATCCTCCCTCATCCTCCAGAGTGCTGGGATTACAGGCGTGAGCACCACACCAGGCTCTGCTGCCCCTTATTGATCATAATAGTAGCTAGCATTTTTATTTATTAAGGATTTGCTTAAATATTGTCCTAAATAAATGCTCCCTAGGTAATTCCCTGCCCAAACCTGCCAGTTACTAATAAGATAATTCCAGGGTTTATTATCTACCTTCTACAGAAGGAAATTAGGCATTAAAAAAGGTTAAATACCTTTCCTGAAGTCACACTCGGTTCTCCCAGGCTCTGGAGGCCCATGTTGGACTGGGAGGAAAGTGTGGAGTGGAAAAGATAAACACCCTTGATAACCCTTCCGCTCCTCGCTCTTCAGGTTAGACCAAGATGTGATCAGTCAGGCAGTGCCTCTCCCCACAGCCAGAGTTGCCAAGCAGAGCAGATGGCCACACTACAGAATGAGAGTGTTCTGGTCCCGGCCAGGCTTGAGGCTCAGAATTGGCATCTCTGATGTTAGTCGCCTTTGAGACCAAGGAGAGCCTGCAGTTTAGCTCCCTTTGGACCAAGTGAGCTAAAGGCTTTTCAGGAAAAATCCATTATTCAATTCAAAAAACTTCCTGAAATCACAACGTAAAGAAATCCAAGCTAAGCTACATGGAAATTAAATAAACAAGTGGGGGTTGCTGGGGATTTAACTCAGTGGCTAGAGTGCCACTGTGTGGCACATGTGTGGAGACTGGGAAGCATGGGGAAATCAGAGGAACAGCAAATAATCCACTTCAGCTAGGACAGAAGAACAGTCCTGAAAGAGTTGTAGAGGAAAATCTGATCACTGAGTGAGGTGGCCGAATAAGGCAGGGCAAATGTGGGCTTGCTGTGCTCCCCCCAACCCCAAAGGCCACCCCAGAGGCTGACAGTCAAGCAGGCTATCTGGTAAATAATTTTTAGAATTACATTGATTCCTAACAAGCAGCAGTATTTTAAATCTGAATGCATGTTTTATGTGAATTTTTAAAGCCATGCAGTCATCAAAGGAATTTCTCGAGGTCTGTGCAGGGCACGCCTGGAAGAGTTCAAGACCCTTTGCTCATTGGGTTGCTGCAGGACTAACCAAGGTCAGCTGTGGAAATGCCGCACCTGGCCCTGGAGAACTAGCCTCAAACTCAGGGTGATCCTCTCTCTCAGCAGTTGCTGAAATCAAGCACCAGGAGATTTAGGACCCGCTTAGAGTTCAGTAAGAACTTATTAAACACCTCCAGGGCCTATCTGTGATTTGTACAATACACTGGCTGTCAGATGTGTCACTACTGTTTCCAAAAGGGGGTACAGAAAGTAAGACACTGGGAAAAAGAAAAATAATTTCTGAGTTAAAATTTCTTCTGGGCATGAAATGCCCTGATTTTTACCCCTAAGTTCCACCTGACAAGCAGTAGCTGTGACGGTCAGTGAGACAGATGGCGCTCGGGACACCTTGAATGCAGGCAGGGTTCTGGGGAAGAACCGTGTGTACGGTGGTGCTTAGCACCGGAGCCTTCAGCTGGAGAGCTTGGGGCTTTCCAAATCGAGGGAGCCTTTGTCAGAGTGGGGGGAAGATTAGGCCGACATTCGCAGACCCAGCTTCTGTTTCTGCCTCAGTGAAGTCTTCAGGTGGACTATTTAACTACCTCGCTCTACAGGCTAAGCTTAAATTAAGAATAAAAAACTTTTATCAATTAAAAATGTTTTTCAGCACCAAGCATGCATGTTGTTGTGGCGTTAGCCATACGTGATCACCTGCCACACAGAAGTGCATGTGGTAAGATAGTAACTCTGCAGGCAGCATTCACGGTTAAAAACAGGACTTGCGTGCCGCGTAGCGTACAGTCTTGCGATATCGAATCCCAGAACGTTACAGTTTTGACCTCTGTGTTTATACACGGTGATGAGATGGGATAAAAGGCTCATAGAGGTTTCCCATTTCTGCCATGACAGCAGCTCTGACCTCGAGTGGCCTTGGACACCACACTAGATTACTGTCCATAAATACACGACTGCTGTTTGAAAGCCAGCTAGTAAAGCCAGCTGGACGGATGCCCTCGAAGGCTTCTGTGACACACGCCTCAGACTGACATGGAAAAGATTGATTAGAGTGAAAAGTACAGACTTGCTGGGCCACGCTGAAAACTCTGAACCACTGACTTCAGGAAATCCTCACACTTCAGCCACAGGACGATCAAGTCCACTTGTTAATTCTTCATTTGTCACTAGCTCTCTAAAAGATCGGGAAAGGGAGGCAGGCCTGGGAGCTCCTGGACAGCCCAGCCAATCACCCGTCAGGGCCAAGGTCTAACCCGAGCCTCCCGCATGCTCCGCGAGCTGTCTGCCACTGAGCGCACCCCAGCCCTGTGCCTGTGTCCCCGAAACATACACAGCGGCTCCCGGTGTCACCGAGGCTCTGTCACAGCACAGAAGTGACGTGGGCTGGTGCTTCTCACCCCTCCACGCAAGTCCACTGTACCCGACGGCTGCCGCAGCACACAGGTCGCCATCCCGCCAGAAGGTGCAGGAGTCTTTAAGTCTTGTCTTTTGGGCATGTTGGTTTGGTTTGGTTTTGGTGCTGGGGAACAGAACACCAGGCCTTGCACATGCTAAGCGTGTGCTCTACCACCGAGCCATACCTCTAGCTCTTGCCTTCTTATTTTATATCGAAATGATATTGATAAAGATTTCATTCCATTCTAAAATACATTTTCTTATATTTTCAAAAATTTCAAATCAATACTGAGAGTAGATCATGTCTGACTGGTGTAGAAAGTAGATCATGTCTGACTGAAATGGTCAGGGTAAGCTGGACTTGATCAAAATTTAAAACTCATACATTAGTCAAGAGGCTGAGATAGGAAGATCACAAGTTCAGGGCCAGCCCAGGCCATATAGCAGAAAAGCAAAACAAAACAGAGCAACAAAAAAGAAACCTTGTAAGGCCACACATGGTAGCCATGCTGTCATCCCAGCACTCTGGAAGGCTGAGGCAGGAGGATCACAAGTTCAAGACCAGTCTGGACAATTTAGTGATTCAGCAAGACCCTGTCGGAAAGCTTAAAAAAAAAAGCCAACTTGTTTTCTGGCTTTATGGATTGCTTCTCTGAGCACTGCAGGGGATAGGCCACTGGGGTATTTTGAGCAGGAGGTGGTATATCCAAAGCCATGCTGGGGGAAGTTTAATTTGTGGGGTAAGGAGAGCTACCGGCAGCCAGAAGGAAAGGCAGAGGAATATGTAACACATTCGTGTCCTCACCACCCGAGGTCCAGGTCTTTGGGGGCCCTACCCACAAGGCCTCAGGAGGGGCGAGGTGAGCTTCGCCCGCCGCTGGCGGGTGCTCTTGCCAGGCGTGCTGGTAGCAGCCTGCAGACCTCCCTTCGGGAAAGTGTCTGTGGGTGTCATTGGCTCGAGTCAGTTTTCACCCAGTCTCCCAGGCTCAGACTTTCTCATCTGAGAGTTTGTATTTTAAAAGAAGTAAAAAGATGAGTTGGTTTTAGGAAGTTTAGACATGCTTATATAAAACATGTGACCATTTGTAAATATTTTTAAATGTCCTAACGGCAGTATAGTGGTCCCCCTTATCCACAGGGGTTACTTTCCGAGACCCCAGGGACACCCGAAACCACACACCATCCCAAGGGTTTTCCTGCACACATGTGCCCGTGGTAATGTTGATAAAAGTCAAAATGTGGTCACGCTCCCACAGTATCTCCCTGTACTGTAATGTTTTTACTTAAAGGAAGCTCTTTGCAGCTTATCTTGCATGTATCTGAACCGCCAGCATCGCTCCTCTTGCACTTCGGGGTCTTCCCCCACCCCGCCCCCAGTGCCTTCACACTGAGCCACATCCCCAGCCCTTTTTCACTTTTTATTTCAAAACAGGGTCTCATTAAGTTGCTAGGTTGCTCAGGCTGGGTTTGAACTTGATCCTCCTGCCTCAGCCTCCCAGAATATTGGAATTACAGGTGTGTGCCCCGTGCCCAGCTCGGGGTCCTTACCAAGTAAAATTGAGGACATTTAAACACAAGCACTGTGCTACCAACTGCTGTATCTGACTGCCACTGTCCATGTGATAACCGAGTAGTTATCTAAGTGACTAATGGGTGATAAGATTACAGCTAGGAGACCCCAGATACAGGGATGATTGATATCCTGGGCCGGACGTCCATGACAGTGCTAACTTTCATCATGTTACTCAGAATGGTGTACAATTTAACACTTAGGAATTGTTTATTTTTGCTATGCAATATTCTTGTGTGGCTGTTGACCAGAGGTAACTGAAAGCTTGGGTTCCAAACCAGGCAAGTAAAACTTCGAACAGGAGGACTTCTGTGTATGTGTGATGCTTTGGCAAATGCTTTCTATTTTAATCTGCATCGCAGCCCTTCAAGATGATTTGCCCTGTTCCTCAGTTAAAGACATGGAGGTCTGAAGAATGGAAGTAATTCACCCAGGCTGCTGAGCTGAATTCCTAACTAGATCACCTGAGTCAGCCCAGATACTCTGGCTGGAAGTTGCCCCATGTGGTTCACTTAATTTACAGAAATTTAAAATGCGATGAAGTGCCCTGAGTACAGGCCACAAGGGGCCAGTTTATCTTTGCTAGTAAAGACAGGTGTCTCAAAGTCAGTCTGAGTATCCCTTGTCCCTGCTCTTCTAAAATAAATGAAAGTCTCCAGCCTCTTTTAGGATTAACATTCTTTGGCAAGGTGGAGGGGGTGCTGAGGAAGGATTAACATTCCTTCAGTCTATAAATTTGTATAGAATAATTTTTAGGGGAAAAAAACTGATCTAAAGTAACAAAGTAACTGTGACCATTTGAACAAAATGTAGTAGAACTGAAAAAAAAAATTACTCCAACCCAGATGTTCAAGCAGAAGGCTGGTGGTCATGGCATCCCTTCTGCCCTCGGATCAGACTGGAAATCATCCCCAGAGCAGCCGCTGATGGGGGCCTTGTCGTGGTCCAGGAAGCTAGTGACTTCTATGTGCCTAATTCCCGTGTATCACATCGCAACTTGGCAGCCAGCATGTGTGTGTATCAGTCACTGACATGAGACAGAAGCAGCCTGACTAAGCGCTCAGCTTAACCAGAGACGCTGAAGAAACAACTTTGGTGACGCTTTGGAGCAGATCGGGGTTAAGCTGTTCGGTTAGGTTGAGCGACTAAAAAATATTTGTGACTATTCATAATGGTGCCTTTTGGGCTGGAGATTTAGTTCAGTGGTTTGAGTGCTTGCCTTGAAACACAAGGTCCCGAGTTTGGTCCCCAGCACCAAAAAATAAAAAAAAAAAAAAATAGCATAATGGTGCCTTTTCTTTCTTTTTCACAAGTAAAAACCATGTACCAGTTCATCCCTAAAATGTTTGCTCTAAACCAGTCATTATGGTACACACCTGTAATCCTAGCAGTCTGGGAGACTGAGGCAGGAAGATGGAAAATTCAAACTCAGCCTGGGCAATTTGGCATTTTAGCAAGACCCTGTCTCAAGATTAATAATAGTAATAATAAAAACAACTGGGAATATAGTTTAGTGTGAAGGCCCTGGGATCAATCCCCAGCATCACCCCCCCAAAAAAAAAATTTAAAAAAATAAATGAATAAATGTGCCCTCCTGAAAATGACAGAAAACTAGAAGGAAGACTAGAAGGGAGCAAGGGGAAAAGGGTAATGAGGATGAAAATAATCAAAATATGTTGATCCATGCATGTGTCAGTCCACCACAGCAAGCCTCTTTCTTTAGTCTGTATTCTTGTAGGCACCAGTTAAAATGTCCCTGTAACCTGGCGGTGTGGAGTGCCCTCCTGGTACACTCAGCACACGGTGTGGATCCCCAAAACCGCAGAACAATAAAATATCCCCTCTATTACTGTTCATCCCCAGGACAGCTCTGATTACTGGTCCCCGTTTACCTGAATCCCGTGTCACAGTTGCCAAAATGCTTGAGAGATCAGACTGGAAGTGACTCTCAGAAATGAGCTGTTATACTCCTGCCACACACTTTAAGGAGAGGGGGTGAGATTCCCCAAGAATTGGATTACGAAGTACACGACAGAGCCCCTGAATTTAGCTTTTGTTTGTTTGTTTTGAGATCATTCAGGCTGGCCTTGAGCTCACTATGTAGCCCAGGCTGGCCTCGCATTCACAGTGATACTCCTGCCTCACCCTCCGAAGTGCAGGGATTACTGGTGTGTGCCACCACGCCCAGTTTAAATTTAGCTTTAAAGTGAAGTGTTTTGTTTTGTTTTGTTTCGTTGGGGGAATGAGAGGCATGTTACCTCAAACTCCTGGACTGGAGCCATCCTCCTGCCTCAGCCTCCTACTTCAGCCTCTCAAAGAGCTGAGTCTACAGGCGTACCCCACAGTACATAGTTTAGAAGGAAATTTTTAAATGCCTTCAAATAGGAAGATGAGCAAGCATTAAATTGGGTGTGCATGTGCCTGTGAACAAGTGTGAGAACATAGATTGTTATCTAGAAACCAACCACGCAGCTAGTTCTAAGAGGTTCCACACCCAGGTCACCACGCGCCAGGCTTGTGGCAAGAGTTTCAGAATGGAAATGAGGTGACACGAGTTCTGATGTAAGCCTGTTCCGCTAACTCTGGCGTGTCGATTATTCCCTTTGGGCCTGAGTTCCTTATCTGTCTGATGAAGGCTTCGGAGTCAGTGATTTCTAAGATTTCTTCAGTTCTAAGAATCCGTGTATTCATGAGTAACTTGCACATATGACTCAGCCAGAGACAGACAAAGGTCGGGCGCAGAAGCAGGGTTGGCACCCTGCCCTTACCAGCAGCACAGCCTGACCTGGGGACCAGAAAAGTTCCAAAGGTGAGTGGCCCGCCCTTCCCCCGGCCCGAGCGCACGCGGGGCAGCAAAGGAGTGCTGGCAGTGAGTGCCCGATCACTTCCCTGTCGTCTAAATGGGCCTTTCTGGGTCTGGCTCCCCTTTCTGCCAGTTCGCTAGCACAGGAATTTCCATTTTGGTGAAAGAACAGGGAAAAAAAAAAATGATACAAATCCTCGAAGTAGCAATAAGAATGTTAAAATTACCATAGGAAAACATTTGACAGAAGTAAACTACACATCAGTCATGTTTGGGAGCAGTCTTTTTAAAACTTTCTGTGTTTACTTATTGATGTGTTGGGGACAGAACCCAGGACCTTGCTTGTGCTAGGCAAGAGCTCTACCACTCCACTGGATCCCTAGCCCATCAGTCCTGTTTCCTAGTTTGTGACATTTGATTTGAAGAGCAGGCAGCTAAGCCAGGGCCAGCTGCACATGCCCATAATCACGTACTGTGGGAGGCAGAGACAGGAAGACTGTAAGTCCGGGCCCAGCCTGGGCAATTCAGCAACTTGGCAAGAACCTGTCCCAGAATGAGAAAGGAGCTGGGAATGTAGCTCAGTGCAGAGGCCCCATGTTCAGTCTCCAGAACAAAACAAAACAAAAAAGACTAGGTAGCAATACCCAGATAGACCCTGAATGTGGCCATCCAGTGTTACCCAAAGCCAGTAACCCACTATCTGTGGGAACCTGCCATAGTCCAGAGAAGTTTTAGTTTTTGAGATGAGCTTCAGTTAATTGTTTTGTTGGTTAGGTTTTGGTTTGTTTCTTTTGGGTTTTTGTGGGGTGGGTTTTTTGTTTGTTTGTTTGTTTGTTTGAGACAGGGTCTCACTTTGTAGTTCAGGTTGGCTTTGAACTATGTAGCCCGGACTGGCCCCCAACTTGCAGCAGTCCTCCTGCCTCAGCCTCCTGAGTGCTGGGATCACAGGCATGCGCCATCACACCTGGCCACCCCACTTCTGTTTCCAGTTACTTTTCCCAGGAGAGAGCTGGCTGTGCTGGTTGAGTCCCTGGTGGTGGGCTCTTTTTCTCCAGCCCCAATCCAGTCCACCTTCCCTACACTACTGTTCTTGCCAAGCCTTGGCTGCCTCACCACGGTGCTCGGAACATGCCGGCGCTTTCCATTACCGTCCTCATCTGCCTTTGGTGCCAGCCTCAGGGGGGCACCCCAGATACTCAGATACTCTTTCTGCTCCACAGAACACTCGCGCGTGGAGCTCTCTGAGAAGCTCAGACTGGTGAAGCTGTGGCCCTGACATGCAGCTCACATTGCCACTCTGCCACTCGCCCCTTCCTGGTCCCCACGTCCACCGTCCACTGCTGGACCAGCTCCCAGTGGCTTTATTGGGCAATTCAGTGATGTTTTGCTTTTGCTCACTCTCCTTAGCCTCCTTAGCATTTGATGTTATTAAATGTTTTTCCCCCTGAAATCTTCCTTTCTCACAGACATAGCCTGATTTACCTCGTTTTCCTGTTTGGTCTCAGTCTTTTTGCTTCTGCTTCCTTGAGTCCAAGCCCCAGCCCTCGGCCTGCCCTTCCTGTGCGGCTGGGCTCCGTGGGAGCTGCTCTTCGACCTAGGCAGCAGCTCTTGCCAGCAGCAGCCGAGCCAGCCAATCCTGGAGTCCCTGGGAGTGGCACCACGGAGTCAGGAGACGTGGAGCCCTGAGATAAGAGGCTCCCCTGGCATGGTGTCTCCCCAGTGCAGACTCCAGGACAACAGGGCATGGGGAGCTTTGAGGAAGCCACTTCCAGAGTTTCCAACTTGGGTGTGTGCTTTTTTCTAAAATTGCTGCACTAGGTTGTGTCTCTACTCGGGGGGTCTCCTTTCCCAGGTCTCCACTCACCCTTTCCACAGGAGAAGAACTAGGGGAGCCCCAGGGTACAGAAATTTCACAAGACACCACAAAATTAAAGCAAGAGGACCAGCACCTAATTTTATCTGGTGACAAACCTTGGGCATGTTGGCCTTATCTGGCCATTTTAGAAGTAGAATCCACACTGGGTGTGGTGACACACGCCTGTGACCCCAGAACTGGGAGGCTGAAGCAAGAAGAGTTTAAACTCAGGCTGGGCAACTTTGACATTAGTGATTTAGTGAGACCATGGCTGAAAATTTGTTTTAAAAAGGCCTGGAGATCTAGCTCAGTGGTAGAATGCTTGCCTGTCACACACGAGGCCCTGGGCTCCATCCCCACACTGCGAAGGAAAAAATTCAGAAGGAAGGTGGTTGTCATGAGGGAGAATTTTTGACATGTTCATTGGAATTAAGAAATGAAATTAGACTCTTCTTTAAAAAAAGAGGGAAAGAAGAAAGGGAGAAAGGAAGAAAGAAAGAAATTAGGCTTTTCTTTTCCCTCATTGCTGGCAATCAAGCCCATGCCAGGCCGGCGCCCTCACTGAGCCACACCCCAGCGCCTACTTAGACTTGCCATTTGGGTCTGACAAAGGACGAGATTACAACAGTTCAGTTCAGCAAACCTGAGGGCCTGTGCCTGTCAGGCAGGCGCTCTCCTGCTCGCTGGGCTGTGCTCCTTCAGACGCTGCGGAGGGTAGGGCCAGGGAGACCTGGCAGCAGCAGCAGCCGCCGCTCACCATCACGATACTCGGTTGCTTTTTGTGTGAGGATTAGAACGACGCCGATCCCAGCTGGCCTGTTAGGGAAGTTTGATTTGTGGGAAGGTCAGGTAAACAACTTCGTTTCAGCTGGTGGTGTGGAACTGTAGTGTGTGTGACTCCATTTTTATTTTTAGCCTGATCTGTTGAGGCCCAGGGCAGGAGCTTGTCCAAAACAGTGATCTCTTGTAATTCTTATTTAACAGACTGCAGGGCAGATATTTACCATATATGTGTTTATTCTTTTTTTTGAGACAGGGTCTCACTACATAGCCCAGGCTGGCCTCGAATTTGCAGCCTCCCCAGTGCTGGGACTACCGGTGTGTACCACCACACCCAGCATTGTTTTGTTTTGTTTTTACAGTACTTGGACTCAAACCCAGATCCTCACACATGCTGGGCAAGAGTCTACCACTGAGCTAAACACTCCTTGTGCATTTTGTTCCACTCTTTTTCCCGTCTTGTAATTAGCCAGGCCTACTGAAATGCATATTCCGGGCTCTCTCCTCCTCCGTGTCTTCATGAAGACATGCCCCTGCCTAAGACCTCCAGGCTTCCCTCATCCTGACCGCTCAGGTCGGGATCGAGTGCTCTCTTTAAATCTGTATGACTCTTCCGTGCAGTATCTTTCTTCGCTATCTAAAAAGTAAGCTTCTTTGGGAGTAAAAAGCAGTCCTTACAAACGCCCGCACGCTGCCCTTAATGCCTGGTGCTCACCACACAGGAGGTGCTGGGTTAACCTCTGATTGTCTCTAGTACAGAGCAGTCACTCTCTTGCATTCTTTCATCCATTCACCCAGGAACTGTTCTAGGCACCGGGGTGTGGTAGAGAACAAAACAGACCACAGCCCCTGCTTTCAAAGACAGATGAAGAAGTTAAACAACCAGGTGTGGTGGCACCAGCACTCTGGAGGCTGTGGCAGGTGATTGCCATGTTCAGGCCTGGCCTGAGCAGGTCTGAGACTCGGCGAGACTGTCTGGGGATGGAGACGCAGGTCCGTGGAGGGGTCCTGGGTTCTGTCCTCAGGACCACATAAATAAATAGTACACTAAGCGGTCATGCTGTGCTGGGTGCTCAAGTGAGAAATAGAAGAATAAAGCAGCGAAGGCGTGAAGCATGTGTCGATGGAAGATTCTAGATCGGAGGGTCAAGGAGAACCTCAGTGTTACGGTGGCATTTTACTAGGCAGACAGCCTGTTAACTTGAAAGCTCTGTGGCCGGCCCTGCCAAGCATGCCGGGAAGGGAAGGCAGAGAAGTCCAGACCCAGATGAGGCAGGAGGGGACTGCATGGACTGCGGCCTTTGCTCTGGGAGAGGTCGAGGCTGGCAGGCTGTCCGGCAGTGGCTTCTCTGGTTTGTTGTCAGAGCCCCTCCAGCTGCCGAGGGAAGGGCAGACTGGCAGGAGCCTGCAGCGGTGGCGACTCAGGACGGCAGAGGCAGGGAGGTGGAGCCGGCCGTGCTGGGATCTGGGCATCTGTTGAAGGCAGAGCGGGAGGATGCACTGACTGCCCAGGGCTGGGAGGGCGGGTGGTGCGGGGCGGAGTGCAGAATTCAGTTCAGGACCTGCTGAGTTGGAGGCATCTGCCAACTGTGCGAGATACCAAGCAGGCTAGTGTGGGATTGGGGGAGAGGTTAAGATGGCTGCGCAGGTGACATCGGCCTGGGGGTGGTGCCCAGCTGAGTTCCCTGGTACCTTGCTGTCCAGGCACCGGTAGAGCAGTCTCACTTTTACCGGGCACACACTGTGCCCCGTGCCCAACAAAGACTTAGGTAGATGTGTATTTTACAGACTAGACTGAGGATCAAAAAGGTTGACCAGTCAACCAGCCTGAGGTGTCAGCCAGTCAGCAGCAGGACTAGGGTTCAGACCTTGATGTTCTGCATCCAAAGGGCAAGTTTGTCTCACCATCAAGCGCCTTCATTTAGTAGTCTTTAGCTGAGAGACAACTCCCCAGCAAGCCAGGATCAGCACTCTTACAGTAATCAATATGCTAGGAATCTCCTGTAGAGATGCAGGGGGACAGGAAGTCCCTTGTCATTTGAGTGTCACAAATGAAGATTAGGTTCAGCATGCCCAGCATCCTCAGATAAGGCCAGCTCCATCCCCCACTAGCCTTATGTAACTGTGTGTTTTGGTTACTTTTCTCATTGTTGAGACAAAACACCTGACACCCAAAGTTAAGGGAGGAAAGGTTTATTTGGCTTACAGTTTGTAGAGGTTGCAGTTCATAGTCAGCTAGCCCAAGACGGGGTGGCAGGCAGAGAAACCAGGCCAGGCGGAAGGCAGCAAGTGAGCGAGCTGTAAGTGACAAGCAGAGACCTTCTTTCCGTCCCTTATATCTCATCCAGCCTGCCCACCCTTAGGGCAGGTAACACTCATCCAGAGTGGGGCACCCTTAGTCCTACCCAGAACCATGTCAAATGAATCAGTAGGCTAATTTAGTAATCAGACACTCTCGATGCAGCCACCTCCAGAAAGCCCCACCTGTGACCACATGAGGCTTTGGGGAGACATCTAGACACACACTGTAACAGTGTCCATAGGTGTATAATTTGGTAAACAGTAGTTTGGGCACTGTGCTAACTACTTTATGTGCATTACCTCCTTTGATCCTTAAAAGAACTCCCTGAGACAAGTACTAGTAGTATCCCCAAGTTTACATGAGGAAGCTGCTGCTCAAGATCAAACAGCTATTAAGTGTCAATAACTGTTGGTTAATAAACCAAAACATGAAGTATATAAATTAATGGCGGGGGGGGGTATTGTTCAAGACATAGGAGGCCATTGGGAAAAAAGCTTATCAACATAAGAAAACTTTAATACAAAACAAAAATGGAAGGCATGATGTGTAGTGGTATATAGTGACTTGTCAGATGTGAATTGTAGCCCTCCATCTGGTGCTTAAGTCCTAAATCCATAGTGGACAGGGCCGTGAGCTCATTGTGGTCTGCGGCAGCCTTGCAGAAGGAGAAACTTGGAGAGAGAGAGAGAGAGAGAGAGAGAGAGAGAGAGAGAGGGAGTGTGTGTGTGTGTGTGTGTGCGCGCGCGCGCGCGCACCGGAGGACTGAGCCCAAGGGCACGCTACCACGGAGCTACAGCCTCAGCCCCTTTTTTTTTTGAGACAGGGTCTTGTTAAATTGCTTGCCATGGCCTTGAACTTGCTGTCCTCCAGCCTTATTCTCTCAAGTAGCTAGTGTCACAGGCAAGTGCCCTGCCACCAAGCCCAGCTGAACTGGGTGTTTTGTTTGGGGGGATGTTTTTGTTTTGAGACAAGGTTTCGCTGTGTAACCCAGGCCAGTCTCAAATGCGTGAGCCTCCTGCCTTCAGTTCCTGAGTGCTGGGATTGTGGGTACGTATCACCAGGCCCATCTCTGCTTGAGTTGAGTGCTTTGTTGTTGCTGATTGAGTTCATTTGGTTTTCTTGCAGTACTGAGTAGCAAACTCAGAGTTCGTGTGTGGTAGGCAAAGGCTCTACCACTGAGTGCCTATCCCTTTTTTTTTTTTTAATTTTATTTTAATGGTACATTTTAAATGTACACAGTGATAACATTCATCATAGGGGATTTGTACCTGTACATGATATATCTTGTTGCTTCTTTTTTTAGGGGTTGAGGATTTAGCTGGGTGGTTACAGCATTTGCCTTGCAAGCATAAGCCCCTGAGTTCGATCCCCGGCACCAAAAAAAAAAAAAAAGATCTCTTTTATTTTATTTGAAGACAATCTCGTTAAATTGTCCAGGCGTTTTTGGTGGTTTTTTTGTTTGTTTTTGTTTGTTTTGTTTTTTTTGGCAGGGGCTGCTGGGGATGAAACTCGGGACCTTGCGCTTGCCGGGCTAGCACTGTACCACTGAGCTAAGTCCCCAGCCAGCTTTTTTTAACAAGGCCTTGCTATGTAGCCCAGGCTGCTCTTGAAGCCTCTCAGGTGCTAGAGTTACATGTGGCCCACGCCTGTAATCCCAGCACTCAGGAGGCCAAAGCAGGAAGATTGCCGTGAGGTCGAGGCCGGCCTGGGCTACATAGCAAGTTGAAGAGCAGCCTGCACTATGTAGTGAGACCTTGTTTCAGGGAAAAAAAAGTTGGAGACAGTGTTAGATGTTTGAATGTGGTTGTGTGAGCAGGAGAATGGTAACACTATTAATAAAGAAGCCAACTGGTGTGGTGGTCCATGCCTGTACAGCCACCCTCTGGGAGGCTGAGGCAGGATGATCCCAAGTTCGAGCCCAGCCATGGCAACTTGGCAAGACCCTGTCCCAAAATTTTAAAATGAATGAAAAGGGCTAGCTCAATGCAAAAGGCCCTAGATTCAATCACTAAATAAATAAACCAAGAGAAGACGGTTCCCTAAACCCCATTTAGGGAAAAAGTCAGACACTGAGCCGGGGTTTAGGGACTTGCGCAGTAGCCTGGTGGTGTTCTGGCATTCTCGTTCACAGCCTGGTGTTTTATAAAGGCCCACAACAGATGGAACCTAAAAACTGTTCTCCCTCACCGAGAAGGCGGGGCTGGAGGGTAAAAGGGCCAGAAGACCCAGCCCTAGGTGTGTACCCAGCAGGGTGCACAGCCAAAGTCCACATAAACTCGTGCTAGATGTTCAGGCCCTTCTTCGTGATGCCCGGAAAGCGGGAACTCCCCCCAAGCTCACGAGCTGATGACAGACAGGCGAACTATAGCGTATCCACACAGTGGAGTATTAGCCGTGAAAAGGACTGATGTACTGATACGCACTACGGCACGGAGGAGCCTTGGAGACATTCTGGTAAATGAAAGGAGCGCACACAGGGAGAATAGGCACATGCAGAGAAACAGAAAGTAGGCTGCTGGTCGTCGGGGTCGGGGGTGGAGGAGACTGGGCAATGGCTGCTGGCAGGTATGGGGTTCCTTTGAGGGGACCAAAGTGCTCTAGAATTAGATCATAGGGTTGGTTGCACAGCCTTTTGAATATGCTAAAAACCACTGACCCTTACACTTCGAAGGCTGAGTTTTCTGGTAAATTACATCTCAAAGACGAGAAAAGAACTGGTAGGCTGTATGTCGTGAAGCCAGTGAAAGTGAAGAGTAGACATGTAGCCAGGCAGTTGAGGAAACTGAGAAAGACTGCCTGATTCAGATGATCAGAAAGCCAGGTGTGGCGGCACACGCCTGTGATCCCAGCACTCAGGAAGCTGAGGCAGGAGGATCGCCACAAGTTCAAGGCCTGCCTGGGCTACACAGTTCAAGGGCAGTCTAAACTACATAGGGAGACCCTGTCTCAGAAAACCTAAAAAATAAAATGAATAAATGAATGAATGTTAAGGAAGATCAGCCAGGTGCAGCGGTACCTGCCTATAAGGAGGATCGCTGTGAGTTCCAGGCCAGTCTGAACTACAGAGCAAGACCTCAACTCCAAAACCTAAACAACCAAAAATGAGGTTGAATCCCAACATCAGCAGGTTCTCCAAGTGTAACCCGTGAGCCCCTGCGGGCAGCCCTTCACGTCTCCTGCTGAGCACAGGGAAAGTGGGTAGAGTGCTGCACCGGGTGGCGAGCAGGACCGGCGGGTGAAAGCACACAGCCGCATGATGCGGCTTCTTTTTTCACTGACCACCACTTTTACTCCAACAAATGACTGACAAACCTTGCTCTCCTTAGATTTGGTGTTGGGCAGTGTCTTGAGAATTATCACGTCAAAGAAAACAGCTGGCAGTGTTTGTAACCAAAGGTCAGATTCAAGCTTTCAAGTAAAAACTTGTACCTCTGCTACCATGAGCATCACAGTTTCCTAGTATATAAGAAAAGATTTTTCTGTCAGTTGGACTGGTGGCCTGTGATCCTAGCACTGGGGAGGCTGAGGCAGGAGGATCACTGTGAGTTTGAGGCCAGCCTGGGCTAATTAGTGAGTTCAAGGTTAGCCTGAGCTACACAGTAAGACCCTGTCTCAAAAAACAAAGATTTTTCTATGAACTCAGTGGTGATATTAAGGAGTATGATTTTTTTAAATTACATTCTAATGAAATATGTCAATATTTGAAAGATCTGTCTAACTCGGTGAGCCAGGATTTTCCACGTGACCAGTGTCTGATGTTCAACACCATGTACGGGTTAAAGACCCTTGATACGGCTTCAGATTCCATACTTGCAGCTCATCTTTGAGAAACTACTGATTGTTGAATTTTGGCATAGTATCATAGAAGACTGTTCGCCATTATCTAAGATACTCTTTTCAAATGTGTATCTGTGTAAGGCCAGGTTCTCTTCATATGTTTTAACCAAACCTACATGTCGCAATAGATTAAATACAGAAACAGAGAGGTTTGGGGATGTAGCTCGAATGGTAGAGTGCTTGCCTGGCCAGCACAAACAAAGCCCCGTGTTCGATCCCCAGCACTCAAAAAAAGAAAAAAATCAGAAGCAGATTTGAGAATCTGTTTTCTCTTAAGCCAAAGGCCATAAATTTATAGAACTGCAAATGATGCCATTCTGCTCATTCAGTGGTTTTCTTTGTTTTGGAAAATACAGCCATTGTCGTTTAAAGCATGTTATTTATAGGAACATGTAATCGGTTTATTCTTGGTGTTTCGGTGGATTGATTATTGCATTTTTGTTGTTTCCTGATACAGTGGGTGTTGATACACAGTGTCCATACTGAGAAAAGTTGTCTCAGACGCCCCACGTTTTATGGGAGCTTTTCTCCCAGCCCAGCCTTGCTGTGGCATCCACTGAAGCCGCCCGCCCCTCTGAGGAACCGGAACCGGAAGCGGGGCCCACTCTCCTCCCTAGCTCTCTCCACACGCAACTTCCGTCCTTTCACCAGGGTCACGTGAACGCCCCGACCGGGCAGGTGGGCCTGTGTCGTCTTCCTAAGCCCAGAAATAGGTGCACACGATGAAAGAGAAAATTTACCAGACCTTAACCAAAACAGCCCGTTTGCTTTTCTTCCCATTTCTGTTTCTAGGGTTAGCAATTTCACATCATCGTACAGGAAACAAGGAGCCCCACTAGCAGTGCAGGGTGCGACAGATCCTGGTGTGAACCCAGCAGCACGCGGGACCCTGTGAACAGCGCCGGGGGAGACTTAACCCAGAGGCAGCCTTCCGCTCTTGGGAAGCTCCGTGCTAGCAGGCGCGATCCTCAGGCCTTCGTCTTCACCTGCTTGGCGCCCACGCCCTCGCCTAACACACCATCGGGGAGCGGAGAGGCACAGGCCGGCTGGTGGGTTCTGCAGAACCTCTGTGCCAGCCTGCCAAGCCGGGCGGGCGTGACGGGGAAGGACAGCAGTCCCCAGTCAGAGGTGGAGAGCTTTTTTCTCAGGGCCGTGTGACAACCGCAGCCTGCATTAGGGTCTCGGCAGGGCAGCGCTTCTTGACCAGCCACACCCAGCACTGTTGGTGGCACTTTGTGAAAGTACGAGACCTTTACTAGCCAGACTTGCCGGGTCTGACTCCAGCAGGCAGGTGCCTGAATGGGGAGCTAGCTTGACAGCTTTTTTGTGACTCTTCAGGTGACTGTAGCCACTGTACTAGGGACTGGTGCCCACAAAAAGGCACTAAGGCTTAAGAACAGCTTGAGGACAGCAGCATGTCCCTGAGGGGGGGCCAGGCAGCTGGGCAGTAGCCAGGTGCAAGGTTGAGTGTTTGCACACTCATGGTGTACACACCTGGGCTGTCGCAGTTCCCCCAAGTCCCCTTCACAGCTCCTCGTTCTCAGCGGCAGCCCTCCAGGCTCTGCCTCCTCTGGCAGCTGTGCGCCTGTTCTTGTCCTCCTGAGATTTGTACCGTGCAGCACCCCTCACCTGCATAGAGAAACAGCCTCTCCCCGGAGTGCACCCGAGGTCAGAAGACAGCAAACAGCCCTGTGTGGCCAGAGCGGGCGTCCCCAGCCTGTGAGCCGGGTCTACAGGGAAGAACGCAGCCAGGCCCGGGCCTTCGTCTGTGTCTCAACTCCTCTAAAACAAAAGTTCTGGTTTCTCAAGCCTGCAGTAAGTTAGAAAGAGGGAGAAGGAACTATTCTTGGCAGGCTCACTGCCCGCTGAAGAAATGACTATTGATCCCAGAATAGCAAGGAAGCAGACAGAAAAGCTGTAAGAAGTCGGCACAGAACTACAAATTCAGGCCAGTGTTGGCCATACGGGGTCAGCACGGCATCCTCAGAAATCACAAAGCCCGTGTGACTTTAATGCCAGGTCACCAGGACAACACTGAATTATATACAGTTCAAGGAAGGAGAGTTCATGGCTTGTGTTTCTCATTGTCAAGCACTGCACATGGTTAAAGGTTTTAGTGCTGGAGGTAAACTGCTGGCTGTCCCAAACTTCCTGATGAGTGGTCTCCTCAATTAGGATCCCTCCTGTTGTGTCATTTTATTTATTCGCAAGAAGAAAAAGTGTAAGGCCCTGGATCTTGTGCTCTATCCTTTCGAGTACCGGGGTCTGGTTCTCAGCACCGCTTGCTGCTCTCCTGCCAAAATTCTGCTCCATGAAACATACGAGACTGGATGCCGCGTCTCTGACTGATCACTCCACTCGACAGGGTCATAGCTGTCTCCCTCTCCTGCAAACTACTATTAGTACATCACGCCATCTCAGCCAACTAGAAGAGAAAATACCGCATGCCGTCCCTCCCCTGGATTGGCTTTGTAAATGATACCTGCCATTTAGCAGGCATTTCCTAAACATTTGTCCAGTGAATGAGCCAGTAATCCTCAGGATGTTCATAAAATTAACTGCAGCTGCCCCTTCAATAACAAGAGTTTGAATGGCTCAGGTCCACTTGGCAGATTCTGGTTTTTAAGAAAAGTTATGTCATAAGTGCAAAAAATGGAGATAATAGTCTGTCATCTAATGTCATAAAATATACACAAATTTGCTTTTAAAATTAGCGGGCCACTGTGGCACATGCCTGTAATTTCAGCACTGAGGAAGGCTGAGGTGGGACGATCACAAGTTCAAATCCTCCCTGGGGAATTTAGCAAACACCTGTCTGAAAATAAAAAGGGCTGGGAGTATAGCTCAGTGGTAGAGTGATTGTCTAGCCTACACAAGGCCCTGGATTGATCTCCACCACTACAAAAAAAAATTTTTTAATATACATACAAAAAGCTAAATGAGCCGAGTGTGGTGGTGCACTCCTGTAATTCCAGCACTCAGGAGGCTGAGGCAGGAAGATTGCCCCAAGTTCAAGGCCAGCGTGAACTACACAAGGCTGTATAGTGAGTTCAAGGCAATCTGAACTATACAGTAAGACCCTATCAAAACAAAAGGAAACAAAGCTAAAAGAAAGGATTTTAAATGTTTTTACCATAACAAATAATACATGTTTAAGGAATACGTTTGTTTGCCCTGATTTAAATGTCACACAATGTATACATGTATCAAAACATTAAATGGTACCTCCAGATTATGTACAACCTCTGTGGGGGGTTTTGTTTACATATTTTGTTTTTGCAATATTAGGGACTGAAGTGAACCAGGCCTCAAGTATGCTAGGCAAGTGTTCTACCACTGAACTACATCCTCAACCCCTTTTTAATTTAAGACAGGGTTTTGCTAAATTGCCCTGGCTGACCTCAAACTTAGGAACCTCCTGCCTCAGCCTCCCACTTATCTGGGATTACAGGCATGCACTACCACATCTCGCTTAATTTTTATGCACCAGTTAAAAAACTAAATTTAGATTTTAAAAAATAACTAGCACATACTGTACTATGTAATAGTAATTCTGTAGCCACTTCCTGCTGCTACTGTGGTGGGCTCAAGTGTTGTAAATATCCACTTAAAACACCACGTGATGCCCACTAATCACCTCAGGGAGCTGTGAGTTTCTCCAGTAAATTGCATATTGTAGTAAAAAGTGACCTCTCTGGAGACCAACCTGGGCAACACAGCAAAACCTTGTTCCCCAGGGGTGGTGGGGCTCAGTGCCATGGTAACAAAGTGACCTCTCAAGGTTCCTGGGATTTTTTCACCATATAAAATATAGGTAGCATACAAAATATGAGTTAATTGACTGCTGATGTTACCGCTAAAGCTTCCAGTCAACAGCAAGCTGTTAGCAGTTGAGTTTGGGGAAGTCAGAGGCTGTGTGGGGGCGTGGCTCGGCAGTAGAGAGCGGACTGGGATATGCAAGCCCTGGCTTCTGTTCACTGAGTTGGAAAAACAAAGTTACACGCAGATCTTTTTGACTGGCGGTGGAGGATCGGTGCTCCTAACCCCCAAGTGGCTCAAGGGTCAGCTGTACTTGCAACAAGCTATAAATCTGATAAAGAACCTGACCATTATGAGAACACCATGCAGAGGACACCAGTAATTCCTGGCACCAACCAGATCAAATGGATGATACACTGTTACATGAAACACCAGGAGATACTTAATACCAGTCTGACCATGTTTTTTGGGGGGGGCGGCTGGGTGCTGGGGTGGTTTTTGTTTTGTCTTAATGTATACAGGGAGGAGTTTTTCGTTTAGTCGTCCCAGGTGTTCAGTGTTTGGAATCTGTCAAATATGGGGACTTGCCGCTGCTGCCATCAACATGTCTGGCCCAAGCTCACTCAGGAAGCAGCCGCCCGTTCAGTCTATGGCCAGAGCTGTCCCGGTCCACAGTGAGAAAGGTGAGATTTCCATGGAGAAAGTGAAGGTGAAACTTTGTGTGTCCGGAAAGAGGCCAGACTATGCCTCTGTGGAGTTGTCAGATGAGGAAGATGTAGAATTTCGATTCATGAAGAAAGCCACAGAGCCCTAGGAGCAGGAGGAGGATCCATGTAGCAACCCCCACTGCGGCACTTACGGGATCGGATTACTGAAGACATGAGACACAATAGTGGAGCCAGAAGTGGTGGGAGAAAGTGACTCAGAAGTAGGAGACACTCGGTGCACAGAACAAGAAGCTCGCAGTGGAGAAGAGGAAGAGGTTGATGATGAGGAAACAGAATGGTGCCATGGTGTCAGCAAGCACAGGAGAGAAAAAATGAAGAGATGGAAGTCATGGAGGTGGAGGATGAAGGACATTCCAGGGAAGAAATCCGAGCTGAGTCTGAAGAGGACACAGACAGTAAGGATAAGATGGAGCCTCGCCATAAGCCAGTCTTCATGGGGAAGAACCGAGTGGCCGCTCAAGAACATGAGGCTACAGCACACAAGCAGGAGCTGGAGCAGAAAGCCAGGCGCACAGCTGAGGAGATGCACAAGGACACACCCAAGGCTGGAGCAGAGAGGGGCTGGGGATTTAGCTCTGTGGCAGAGCGCTTGCCTAGCAAGCGCAAGGCCCTGAGTTCAATCCCCAGCACCTCCCACACACATAAAAAAAAATTGTAGAGGAGACCCCAAAAGAGCTGGAGGAGAGTAAGTGCTCTCTGGCTACTCTCAATACCAATGATGAAAATGAGAAGGAGTATGAGGTGTGGAAGGTCCGAGAGCTAAAGAGAATCAAGAGAGACAGAGAAGACCAAGAAGTGCTTGAGAAGGAGAAAGCAGAAATTGAATGCATGAGAAGCCGTGCTGAGGAAGAGGGGAGACCTGAGCTTCAGGCAGATGGCAAAGTGGTGGCCAACAAAGCTGGTAAGCGCAAATACAAGTTTATGCAAAAGTAGTATTATCACCGGGGTGCCACCTTCATGGATGAGGACGAAGAAGTAGACTAGAGATTTCAGTGCACCTGCTTCCTAAAGTCATGCAGGTCAAGAACTTTGGACGTCTGGTTGTACCAAATACACCCACCTTGTGGACCAAGATGCTGCCTCTGATCCACATGGGGCCAAGAGAGTATGCAGAATACAAAGTTCTTTAAACAAAAGGCAGCAGGGGTATGAGATGGATTGGAGCGGCCATCTGCCACCAATTGGAAAACTAGGATTCAACCAGTTCTTCAGCTGTGGGACATGAGGGGTCGCTTAGCATCTGGTCCTTGATTTTCTTTTTCCATTATGTCCATGGTCCCATTATCCAGCTGACTGGACTTACTGGCATACTGTGTTCATGGGCAGCTCCAGTTTTGAAGGTGCTTTTTGAGATTTGGACTCATACTGAGAAAATCTCCCAAAAAAGCACTATACAGGTAGGATTAGAGGCTTACCATTTAAAACCATTTCTGAGAAATTCTAGATTTCTCCACTGTGGCTTCCCATATTTACTTGGGACCGTTAGGAGTTTCTTTCTCCAGCCACTTGGCTTGAGTCAGACATGTGGACACAGAAGTAGAGAGCGTGTTACTTCTACCTTCGGGGTAGGAGGACTACACCAGGAAATCTAACCTATTTGCAACCTGTTTTGCATTTTTGGTTGGCGTCAACTTTTTGAAGTAAACATATTTTTGATCCATTTATGTGTGTGTCAAGAAATAAAGGAATTACACACCCAAAAAATGTATACAGGGAAAAGAATAGAAGGCTGTCAGCCAACATATAACATGATTTATCCATTTACTTACACTTTTGGCTAATAACCGAGCGCTTACTTTCTGTATGACATGTTCTTAGCGTTTCAAAGTTAACCGAACTCAGACTATATTGGCAATATAAACTAACTGCAATTTATACTTTAAAACTACGAGTTCCAGCAGCTGGGGTGGGAGGTACAGCTCAGTAGTACAGCGTTTGCCTAACATCAGTGAGGTCCAGCTTCCATCCCCAGCATGTAAACCATGACTAACTCAAGAATATCACTAGGTAGTGACAAGGACGGGGTAGGCAGTGTCCTTCCAGAAACAGCAGGGAGACCCCAATCCCTCACACGCACACCAGGGCAGCAGGAATGCTGCTAAGCACGCGGGCCAGACTTGTGGAAGGTGAGTTGCAGGACGGCCATGGAGCCCAGAGTCACCCTGTAGGGACAGCTTTTACTGCAGTGAGCAGCCTTGGCCATGAGTGGCCAGTGGGAGATGCCCTGCCATTTGCAGGCAACCTTCAGACCACACTCTGAATCTCAGCTTTGAGAGACATTTTCCCAGTACACCTGAATGTTTTCATGACTTCATTGCTGTGGAGATCAGAGTCCAATAACTGCCGGGCATGCGCTCCCCCATCCTAGTGTGTAGCCCGGTGTTGGCTCGTCTGTCCTCCAGTGATCTGGTGTTGTGTGCTAACGGGACAGGCCCAAGTTGACCCAGTGCTTCCCAGGCATCCTCCATTGTATGTGTCATTTTTTTTTAATTAAAGGAAGAGAAGATTCTTAACTATAATTGATGGGCCATAAATGAAACCTGGTCCTAGGATCTAATTTTGTATTTCTCAATTTACAAAAAAAATCAGTATCTTCTTCATTTCTAAATTTGTGTTCTTGTTTTGTTTTGGGGGGTCCTGGGGGTGGAACCTAGGTCCTCGCATGTGCTGAGCAAGCCCTCTACCCGAGCCACATCCCAGCCCCAGTTCTAAATGTCTGTTCACAAAACAGCTTTTGGGGTGTATGTTTGTGGGGTGTTGTACTGCCTTCTCTGGTGACACCCATGAAACCCGTGACTCTGCTCTGTGGGCCAAGCTTTCAGACCAGGTGAACGCAGAAGAACACGCCAGCCCGGTGACCTTCTCCTCTGTCCCTGTGCAGGCTACCCCTTGGCTCTCTTCTACCGGCATTACCTTTTCTACAAGGACAGCTACCTCATCCATCTCTTCCACGCCTTCACGGGTCTTTCCATTGCCTACTTCAACTTCGGTGAGTCACCAGAGGGACCCAGGAAAACAAGTGAGAGAGAGTGTCATGCGTGGAAGTTACGATGCTCTGCTTGCAAAGGGAGGGCTGTCTGGACCGAGCAGCTCGACTCTCCCTTTTCCCTTTTACTTACAGTCCTCTATCAGATAAAAGCATTTAGAAAAACAATAAAAATAATGCATACATGTATCAAAACATCATTTGATAACCTATAAATATGTACTCTGTATGTGTGCGCATGCATGCATGTCTTTCACAGGGATTGATCCCAGGGCCTTCACACTGAGCTACATCCCCAGCTCTTCTCATTTTTTATTTTGAGACAGGATCTCGCTAAGTCACCTACCTGGACTCAAACTTGGTATCCTCCTGCCTCAGCCTCCCAATGTGCTGGACTTACAGGCATGTTCCAGTGTGCCCAATAAGAACAGTTTTTCATTTTATGTATCAGCTAAAAAAATAAATGTAAGGCTGGGGGATGTGGCTCATGGTAGAACAGTTGCCAAGCATGTGCGAGGGCCTGGGCTATGTAGCAAGACCCTGTCTCAGAAAAGTCACGATAATAATGAGATAAAGCCACCCCGAGGATCGTTAGCCTTGCAGCCCGTCACCACAGCGTCATTTCCCTGCGGCTGTGGCTCCATGACGGCTCAAGTAGTCCCCGCTTAGAATCACACCTCAGTTCAAATCCAGTAACACCTGACAGTCCCCACATTTGTAGTTAAGCTGCGTCCCTTCCTCGGATGCCTGGACTGTCCTGGGACAGCGCGTCTCGGGCTGGCCGGAGCTCAGGGTGGTCCTCCTGCCTCAGCCCTTCCGTGCGCAGGGACAACAGCGTGCACAGCTCAGTGGGCTAAAGACTTCTCTAAAAACTCCAGAATGGTGGGGACATAGCAGACCAGGCTCAGTCATGCTCTCTCCCCTGCCTCCAGGGTACCAGTTCTACCATTCCTTGCTGTGTATCGTGTTCCAGTTCCTCATCCTCCGGCTGATGGGCCGCACCATCACTGCCGTCCTCACCACCTTTTGTGTGCAGATGGTAAGCATCGTTCCCAGGAGGCTCGGGTCGCAGGCGGTGGCTGCGTGGGGCGGGGGACCGTGTGGCGCAGAAGCAGTGACTCCTGACCTCGCACCCAGCAGCCTGCCCTCTGGCGGGCCACTTACCCGGCTCGGGGTCTGCTCCACAGAGGGCGACGGGAACTCGCTGCTCACTTCGCCTGGGACTGTGCCACGAAGGCTCGTTGGTCCTCACTCAAAGGCAAGGCAGGAGGCCGCACAAGCATCTGACTCTCATCTCGGTTTAGCCTCATTTTGCAGGGAAACCTTGAGCCAGTCTCTTCCCGCCACAGGCTTAGTGTCCCCACGTGTAGGAACTTAAAGCTTTTCATGGTGCGGCCAGGGACTTCAGAGCGAGGACAAACAGATCTCGCAGTGATGGTGTACTCACCCCCCAGGCCTACCTTCTTGCTGGATATTATTACACAGCCACGGGCAACTACGACATCAAGTGGACGATGCCACACTGTGTCCTGACATTGAAGCTGATTGGTGAGTGGTGGGCACGGCCTTCCTCGACAGCCGGGCCCGCCCCATGGACCGCACACGCCTGCCTGCACGCAGTCCACAAGCCACGTCCTCAGGGTCCTCTCCCTCTGCTCCACCCACCCCTTCTCTCCCTGCTCAGGTTTGGCTGTTGACTACTTTGACGGAGGGAAAGATCAGGTAAGTTCCCGTCCCACTGCAGAGAGGTTCACAACTTAATCAGAGGGCGGAGGAAAGCTGTTATTCCCAAGATGGCCCAGGTCCCAGGGGCACAGCCTGCTCTTCAGCAACCAGCCTGTGTGATATCCATGTCAGAGGGCACCAGCCAGGGCCCACACACTTCATCCACTGAGGGGCCAGCCCTGGCACAGACCCACACACTCCCGCACACGAAGCGGCCCTTATCCATCTCGCCACGAGCAGCCCCAGCAGTGGGGCCCCAGGGTGGGGAGCGCTCAGCCTGGCTCCCAGCAGAGATGCCACAAGGCCATCCTGAACCTTGCATTCTCTTCTCGGCATAGAGCTCCTTGACCACTGAGCAGCAGAAGTACGCCTTCCGGGGTGTCCCTTCCCTGCTGGAAGTTGCTGGTTTCTCCTACTTCTATGGGGCCTTCTTGGTGGGTCCCCAGTTCTCCATGAACCACTACATGAAGTTGGTGCAGGGGAAGCTGACAGACACGCCGGGGAAGATGCCAAACAGGTAACCGTCCACCCCGTCACCACCCTGGTGTAGTCTCTTCCAAAGCAGCTTCCTCAGCCTGCTTTGGACCGTCCTGTAGTCACTCTGCACCTGCCTGTGGCCCTCGCCTTTCAGCCGGGTTATAAACATTAAGACCCCTTTTCTTTTCTTTTCTTTTGGTGCTGGGGAGCAAACTCAGGGTCTTGCACCTGCTAGGCAAGCACTCTAACCACTGAGCTAAATCCTCAGCCCTGTCTTCTTTTTTGAGCAGAGGACCTATGTTCCTCAGGCTGGCCTTGAACTGACTGTCTCCTGCCTCAGCCTACCAAATACTAGGATTCCTGGCAAGTGTCACTGTGCCTAGCTTATAAAAGTACATTTTTATAGGCCAGGCATGGTGGCACATACCTGTAATCCCAGCACTTTGGAGGCTGAGGCAGGGGAATTGCCATGAATTTGAGGCCAGCCAGGACTACACAGCAAGTTCAAGGCCAGCCTGAATTACATAGCAAGACCCTGTCTCAAAAAAACAAAATTCATTTTTAGCCATAAGATTTTGCCCAAAGTAGTTACGTCCCTGCCTAGGAAAAAAAAAAAAAAAGCTCAGTGTGGTGGTGCATGCCTGTAATCCCAACTACTTCGGAGGCTGAGGCAGAAGGATCTCCAGTTCAAAGTCAGCAGGGCAATTTAGCAAGTTCCTGTCTCAAAACAGAACATAAATAAAAAGTGCTGGGGGTGTAGCTCAGTGCTGAATTGGTTCAGTCCCCGCTGCTGGGAAAAAAGATTTTTAAATATATAAAAACACAGGAAAAAAGAGAAAAAACAAAAATATGTATGAATATGTGTCAGAAAATTCCAAAGTGACCAGAAGAATTCTTTCACTGAGAACTCGTCCCGCCTGAGTTACAGCATCACCTCAGACAAGAAGATGACTTTAAACTGGTGACAGCCAGCAGCTGTTGCCATCCGCCTGGGGTTTGCACGCCACTCCCCCTGCCCTCCCGCCAGCACACAGCAGCTGCTCCGGGTGGCAGAGAGCTCCTCAGGCAGCCTGTCTGAACGCTGCTCTCTGTGACAGCCGACGTGCAGGCCGGACCCCTTCCCGTGACCTCTTCTTCTTTTCCAGCACCATACCTGCCCTCAAGCGCCTGGGCCTGGGCCTCGTCTACCTGGTGGGCCACACGCTGCTCAGCCCCCACATCACAGAGGACTACCTGGTCTCAGAGGACTATGAAGTGAGTTGGGGTGCCTCACAGACAGCCAGCAGCCTGGCTGGGACCCCTGTAGGCAGCAGAGTAGGCGATGCACTCTGAGAGCTGGTCAGTGCCAGCCAGCCCCCAGCGAGCTACCAGAGCAGCTCCCAGCTTCCTTCATTATGTGCAGATGGCAGCAGCTGGCTCAGCCTGTCTCCTCCTCTCAGCTGACAGACTTGGGGGCTTCTGAGGAGTCCGAAAGGGAGGGGAGAGGCCAGCATTGGCCCCTGGCCAGCTCGAGGGCTCCGTGCAGCAGTTCCTGCCCCTTTCTGGGGAGGCTCCTGACGTTCAGAAGGACTGTGGACTTTTAAGGTCCCTAGCACTTAAACTGTTCCAAGGAAAGCAGACGACAGACAAGTCGAAGATGAGCTGGGTCTAGGACTCTCCAGGGAAAGGAGGCGGGTGGGTGTGTCCAGGGGCCCCTGCTCATCTGCTCAGCCTGTCAGAAAGGCAGCAAGGCCAGAGCATCGGGCACACGAGGCGACCTCAGCAAGGGCAGCCACAAGCCAACAAGCCACAAGCGTGCAGGGGGCCTGTGTGCACACCCTCACGCACATCCTCTCTTCCCTCAAGAACCGCCCTTTCTGGTTCCGCTGCATGTACATGCTGATCTGGGGCAAGTTCGTGCTGTACAAATACGTCACCTGTTGGCTGGTCACAGTAAGTAGGGACGACAGCCCAGGCTTGCATGCACACAGACAGCTGTGGGGGCTGCTGGGGCAGAGAGGCCAGGACCCTGAGCCGTCTCTTGCCTCAGGAAGGAGTGTGCATCTTGACGGGGCTGGGCTTCAATGGCTTTGGAGAAGATGGAAAAGCCAGGTGGGATGCCTGTGCCAACATGAAGGTGTGGCTCTTTGAGACAACCCCCCAGTTCAATGGCACCATCGCCTCCTTCAACATCAACACCAACGCCTGGGTCGCCCGGTAAGCAGCTGGTGAGGTGGACGGGACCCAGGCTGCCCCCTCCCAGATATGAGGGCAGGGACGTGATGGCAGAATCCGCCATCACTCACCTACTTCCATCCCACCCTACGCCCCCAAAAAAACATCCCATGTAAGTGCCTCAAGCTCTGACCGCTAAGCCCAGGCCTGTCACTAGTTTACATTCTCTGTTGCCCTCTTGAAAGATCACTGTTTACTTGCTTGTCCTCACTAGAGCACAAGCAGCTCGAGAACACTCCGCACCTTTGCCCCTGCTTGTCCAGGATCAGGATCTCAGTCGCCATTGCTTACCCAGGAAGCTAGCAGCTCACCCACCGGCACCGCAGGCCAGCTATGGTGAAGCAGGCCTTAGTACTGCCTCCCGCCCCGCCCCCACCCCGTGGCCGCAAGTGGGAGCCAGCTACACCTGTACTCCTCAGGGCCCAGACCAACCACACAACATGGGATGAGCAGATCCCAAGACTCACCCGTCCCCTTTTCTCTAGTTACTTCTTCAAACGCCTCAAGTTCCTTGGAAACAAACAGCTGTCCCACGGTCTCTCACTGCTGTTCCTGGCCCTCTGGCACGGCCTCCACTCAGGATACCTGGTCTGCTTCCAGATGGAGTTCCTCATCGTCATTGTGGAAAAGCAGGTGGGCCTCAAGGGGGTGCGAGCAGGGCGGGGGGTGGGGGCGGTGCAGCGAGGGGTGGGATGCTGATGGCTGTTCCTCTTCCTCCCAGGCTGCCGCCCTCATCCGAGAGAGCCCGGCCCTAAGCAACCTGGCCTCCATCACTGCCCTCCAGCCCCTCTTCTACTTGGTGCAGCAGACCATCCACTGGCTCTTCATGGGTTACTCCATGACCGCCTTCTGCCTCTTCACATGGGACAAATGGCTTAAGGTGAGGGGAGGCCAGCAGGTGGCCAGACAGCCTGGGAAGTGCAGGCATGCAGGACACGCAGGGCTCCACACCTAGTTCACTGGCTTCTCCCACCACAGGTGTACAAATCCGTCTACTTTCTTGGCCACGTCTTCTTCTTGAGCCTACTCATCACATTGCCTTATGTTCACAAAGCAATGGTGCCAAGGAAAGAGAAATTAAAGAAAATAGAATAATCTCTCTCTCTCTCTCTCTGGTAAGTAAATGCTCCACAGCTATTGACTGGGAGGCAGGGACAGAACTGGCAATCCAGGATGGATCTCGAAGGAGCCTGGCTCCTGGGGAACAGTGTGGGGCATTGAGGCTGCTAAAAGGAAGCTGCCGGGCAGCGACAGGGACCAGGTGCCCTGCAACCAGCCTTCCAATCTCACATCTTGCCTTGCAGGTGGCCTAGAGCAGGACTGGTGCAGAAACTACTTGCCCCTTTCACAGCACAGCCTCACCCAGAGCACAGAGCAGCCAGGGAGCCAGAAGCCGCACTCCCAGCTGCGCCAGCCAAGTCTTCTCGGCCAAGGGGGAGGCTCCTGTGGGAGGAGCAGGGGCTGCGCCCTCAGGCTCCCCCATGCACTGTTGCCTTATCTCTCCCCCCAGCCAGGAATCTGCTGTGGTTTTCTGCCAATTTACTACATTGCTGTGCCGCCCGCCCCGTGGGGGGAGGAGAGGGTGAGAGGCCTACCTGCTCCACTTTTTCTATCTTGGAACTGTACCAGATAAAATCACTTGTTTGTTCCGTTTTTCACTGCTGGCATCCCTGACTGCTTTCTTTCGCATACTGTTTTCGGCACTGGCAGGGCTGAAATCTCAGGGTCGTCTCTTCCAGAACATGAGTCTCTAGGGCCTGCTTCCAAAGCCCAGAACCAACCTGAAGTGCCAACTCTGTCCTCACATCTGCCCTGAAGTCTGAGGGGAACAGTTTATACCTTAGATACCGCTAAGCGTAGGAACCCCAAAACAAGCAGGTTTGAAAAAAACATTTATAGGACAAATGGAGAACAAATGTACAGCGTGGCCTCCGCAGGCTCTGGTCTCCATGCAGGAAGGTCGGCTTCCGGCAGCCAGTTCCGAGCAGGGCCAGGGCAGCGCCAACAGTCCTTCACTTCAGAACCAGGTCTGCCGCCCTCAGATCACCCCCCACACCTCTTCAAAGGCCGTGGTGAGCTTGGCACAGGTGAGGGCAGCAGAGAGGGGGTAGTTGCTGATGGACACCATCTTCTCCACATACTCCACGCCGACCTGAGAAGAGAACAGTCCCCTCAGCCAGCTGCCGCCACAGGCCCAGCCTTTCTTCAGGGGAGGAAGACCACGGCCGAGCTAGCATTTCCGCAGAGCTGTCTGGTATCAGGTTTCTACAGAGTGTGAAGACAACTTGGCTTCGTCTACTCCAAGCAAGCAGCCCTCCAAGGATACATGGCCCTGGCACAGGAAGCGGGACCACCATTTATTTTCTAGCTGCTATCCTACCCTCTGTTTCCCAGTCTGTAAGGGCTGTTAAACACTGACCACTCAGCAACTCACTAAGCCTCAGCTCTCCAAGGGACCTGAGGGCTGAGCCCGAACCTTACCTTGCCGTGGGCAAAGGCCCCCACCACAAAAACGATAGGGTCGCTACGGGGCACCAACTCCCGCACATCACTGACAACTGGGACGGAGAAGGATGTGCCGATTTTCATACAGCCAACTGGGAAATGATCTGACACTGGATTCTTAATTACCTGAAGAAAGAAAGGGAAATCAGCCCCAGAAACAGTCCCGAAGCCCTACCCACATTGTGGGTTTCTACATCTCACCTTCAAAAGCTTCTGGGGACCATCAGCTGCTCGAACACTCAGTTTGTGTAAAAGCTGAACTAGGAGGAAAAAAAACAAGTTCAAATCTAGTGGAAGCACGTGGGCGGCTGAGGCAGGAGGATCACCGTAAATTTGAGGCCAGCCTGGAATACATAGTTCAAAGTCGTGCTGGAATACATAGCCAGACCCTGTCTCAAAATTTAAAGGAAAAGGCAGAGCTCAGACCTAGGTGGTGCACTCCTGCTCAGTGATATAACCAGGAAGTCCCTGTCTCAAAATTTAAAGGAAAAGGCAGAGCTCAGACCTAGGTGGTGCACTCCTGCTCAGTGATATAACCAGGAAGTCCCCCAGGTAAGATTAGGGTCACATGTCCCCTTCATCTAGACGACTCCTACAAGACCCAGTAGTAGCTGTGATTCAAACTCCTTTTTCTCTCGGCCAGGAACCTACAAGAGGACAGGAGAATCTCCATGCACATGGAGAACCACACAGTGGAGTCTCCGTCCCAGCTCAAGCACTCCACCTTCAATGCCCCCTTCTCTACCCGCTTCACTGCTGCCTTGGTCCTCCCAAACTGGTGGGTCCCGAGGCTTCTCACCCATGAGGCCACAGAAGCGGTCAAAGGTCCTGGGAATGCGGGTCTGGGGGTTCACTTCGATCAGCACATTCTTCTGCGTGTGGATGTAGACTTGCAGCAGGCCGGCTCGGTTCAGTGGGCTGTCCATCAGCATCAGCAAGCTCTGTGGAAGGTGGAGCGAGGGGTGAGGGCCACGAAGCGGTGGCAGCAGCTGCCTCCCTTCCCTGCCGCAGCCCAGAGGGCCCGGAGTTCCATGCCCGAGTTACCTGGTGGGCTATGTCTGGCCTCACTTCCCCTGGGTCCCGCCCGTTCTTCAACAGCACAGACTTGTGCTTGTCACAGTTGAGCAGTTCATAGGTCTTCCCTACCTGAGGAGCACAGAAGACAAGGAGAGCAGCGTAAGCTTCCCTGGTGCGGCCCAGTGGTTCCCAGAGTATGCTCCCTGAAACACACGCGCGCACACACACACGCACACACAGACACACACACACACACACACAGTCACTCCTTCCTCAGTTTCCCAAGGAGCTAGAATTGCAGGCATATATCTCCGATATGCCTGGACCAGACCAGATTATCATTTAATACCTCTACCTTTTTATGAACATTATAAAACCAGCAATTCCTTGGTTTAACCTAATAACTGAAGAATCATAGAAACTAGTTGTAAAATGAATAACCAGATAAGTAACAATTAGTGCAGCAAAGAACTGACTTACTGTGAAAGAACAATATATTCAATGGCCTTAAGGTGTAAGAGAATTTAGTGCTTTCAAAAAACTTAAAGGAGGCCACTAAGAATGGAGTATGGAATAAATGGAAGCCAGACATAGTGGTACGTGCCTTTAATCCTAGTAGAGTGGGCAGCTGAGGCAAGAAAATTGCAAATTTGAGCCCAACCTGGTCAATTTAGCAAGAATAAGGCTAGGGATGCAGCTCAGTGAGAAGGCCTTGGGTTCAATCCTCAGAAACACCAATAATAATAATAAACAGAAAGACTTCTTGGCAGATAAGACTGGCAGAAGCAACAGGTGCTAGTACAAGGAAGACATAATACAGCCTGATGAAGATTTCAACCAGCTATGAATTCTCTAATCCCTGAAGGACATTAATGACAATTTGATCTATCAGCTTTCATAGTGTAGTGATTATCAACTCACAGACGGACCTAAATTCTTCTGGAGCATGTTCGAAGAATTTTAATTTGGCCATAAATCTTTTCAATTTCTTGGGGTGGTTTTATTTATTATGATGCTAGAGATTGAACACAGGACCTTCACACTGAGCTACACCCCTCCTTTTTTTTTCTGAGGATCTTGCTGAGGCACTTAAATTGCCAGGCTGGGCTGGAACTTCAGATCCTCCTGCTTTAGCCTCCCAGACTGCTGGGATTGTAGGTGTGCCACCAAGTCCAGCCCCTCTCAACTTTTTAGTAAGTAACTTTACATACATACATATTAATTTACTACAAGTACCAGGCATTACCTAACAACTTTCTACAAATTAACTCCTTCAAATCCTCCCAACATTATCATCCCCATGGAATATATAAAGTAACTAAAGTGATTTGCCTAAGGTCACACCTAGTAGGTAGAAAGATTTGAACCCAGGCAGTCTAGTGCAAGTCTACATTCTCACTCTGCTGACACAAGCTTTTCACGCTTGTAAATTACATAGTTATATGGGATAAACTGACAACAAATGTCAAAATTAACATTCAGAGTTAATAGATAAGAGACAATGACTGAGGGACAAATGTAAGAATCTGTAATTAGATTAGAAATACCGATTACAGAAAAAAATGAAGAGGAATCCTGATTATTAGCTGGTCTTTTTCTTGGTGCTGGTGATCGAACTCAGGACCTTGTAATTGCAAGGCAGGCACTCTAACCACTGAGCTAAATCCCTAGCTTGTCATTTTTTAAACGACAGGCTGTCTAGGCTACAAGCTTAAAGTGTTACAGTAATTCAAGAAGAACAGATGGGAAGGAATCTCACCTTAGATTACTGCAAAAATGTATTACTTTTTAAAGACTTTCATTAGTCCCTTATGTGGATCACAGTTAAGGTATATCCTTATTTTACAAAATGAGGAAGAACTTATTTTCTCAAAAATCACATAGTTAAACGTTAAGAAAGAAGATTAAAGTTCTGACTTCTAAAGTTTTTCTGGGCCTACTCACTGAACAAGTTTAGCTAAAAGACAAAGTCACGCACATGAGGACATAGTACAAAGTTTGACGTCAGGGAGTTGCTGGTTTTATTAAGATAAAAAACGATATTAAGAAAAAAAAAGATGTTAAAGCCCTGACTTTACATATTTACATCATGGAGCTCTGGTAAAGCAATCGAAAACAAGGTGGTGAAAGTTGGAATAGAAATCAAGAAGGGAAAAAGAAAGTCAGTTTTGCCAACCAAGGCTGTCAAACCGAATGATAACTACGTGACCCTTCCATCACCTTTCCTGCAAAAACATTTTTCACTTCTGCTTTGTCCAACCACCTCACCCTCGTCCCACGGAACCCATCCTATCAATCTACTGGTTTCACACTTCCTGCTCCAAACTACCTTGACGGTCTCCAGACTGGCCCCTTCCAGTACCACAATCAGCCGGCGGCCTCCGCTCTTGCTTCCCGCCCCGAGTCGGGGCTTCTTGGGCGCGGCGGCATCCCAGTCCTGGTCCTCCTCACCAAAGCTCCGCTCACGAGGCTGAAATCCACCACTGGGCGCAGCCATCTTGCCACCGGACCGGAAACGCGCCAACGTCCTCACTTATAACCTCGCTGTCTTCCTAATCGCACACTTCCTCCCGACTACCATTTTGAAAGTGGGCGGCGGGAGAAAGCGACGGCTCGTAGCCTTCAGCTACCAAAGCCTCCGCCGAAGCGCAGCATTCCAGAACGGGGCGGGACTTCCTGTGCGTACTTCCTGTGCGCCGGGTCCGGGTCCCGCGTAGGCCGGGGGAGGGTTTAAAGGAAGCGCACTTCCGGTGCCCTTTCTCCCCCGAGTGCTGAGGCCTGAACCCTCGTGTGCAGTTGTGAACTCTAGGCTGGAGCGGGGTCCAACCGGGCGGGCACCCCCCCTCACCTCTGGTGCCGCCGCCCTCAGGATCAGACATGGCCCAGAACCTGAAGGACTTAGCGGGACGCCTGCCCGCCGGGCCCCGGGGCATGGGCACGGCGCTGAAGCTGCTGCTGGGGGCCGGCGCGGTGGCCTATGGCGTCCGCGAGTCCGTGTTCACCGGTGAGCAGCCTCCTCCCGCTCTCTGGAAGCCCCCGGCCCAGGCCCGGCCGGCCGGGAGGTCGCTCTCGCCAGCCCCTCGCCCCGGCCCCCCGGGCCAAGCTTGACCCTCGCCCTCTCTCCACAGTTGAAGGCGGCCATCGAGCCATCTTCTTTAACCGGATCGGGGGCGTGCAGCAGGACACCATCCTGGCCGAGGGCCTGCACTTCAGGTAATGGCGGGCAGAACAGGCTGACCCTGAGTCTTCACCCTTGACGCGACCCGCCGCTGCGACACGATTCAGCGCTGCTCTTTCCCTCGTCACCACCGCCCGGCTCCCAGGAAGTTGGGTGCCCGGCAACACATAAACGGTTGTTCTTGTCCGTGGTTCTTACTGGGAGATGCAGACCAAAAAGCAAGTGATGGGAGCAGTTAGACGGAGTTGAGTAGTTTCCTAATTCCTCTCCCCGCCCTCTCCCCTCCAGGATACCCTGGTTCCAGTACCCCATTATCTATGACATTCGGGCCAGACCCCGAAAAATCTCCTCTCCCACAGGCTCCAAAGGTAAGCATGGGCCACTGAGAGTCACGTGGCAGGTGGGATTCCTAAAGTAATCCGGGGACTCCGGCTACATGGGGGAAGATGGTAGTGCGGGTCTCTTAGTTGGGGTTTCCACATCTGCAAAAGAGTCTGCATCCCGAGGTTAAAGCAGTACGTTCCTGCCTACTGTGTTTTAACAGTCCATCTACCCTAACATAAACGGAATGAGAATGTTGTTTCTTTTTTTAAATCACTGTTCCGATCAAAGTCCGGCTTTAGAGCCTTTTTCCTCTTTTGAGTTATTAATTCAGTTATGGATGTACTGGTATGCCTGCCCTGGAGCAGCATGTTTCCATTCTTTCTGCTTTTCTCCTTATAGTCCACACCTAGAAGCCATCCTTTTGAGATTTCCCCAGTCCCCTAACTTACTCTCTCTCTCACATTAACACACACACCTACACAGTGAGGCAAGTAGCTCGATATAACCAGGAATGTGCTTCTTTGTACTGTGAAGCTCTAGGCCCTAGGAAAAATAGACCTGTAAAACACAATCTTTGTGTAATGGTTTATACCCATAATCCCAGGACTCTAGGAGGCTGAGGCAGGAGGATTGCAAGCTCAAGCCTAACCTGGGCAATTTCAAGACTCCGTCCCAAAAAATATAAAAATAAGAGAGCTAGGCATGTAACTGAGTACAAAGACCCTAGGTTCAGTTTGCAGGATCAGAAAAAGAAAAAACACAGTCCTTGTCCTTAACTACTTGTAGTCTAGGAAAGGAGACAGGTGAATATGATCCTGCATGATAGCGCTTACATTAGAGATTATGCAAACACCATGAGAAAAATAGGAGTCAGCTGGAGGGATTGTGTAGGCGAGGACATCACAGCTGACAAATGTGCATTTCACCTGTGCTTTGTCACGTCGTCCTTGTCCACCTGATGCATGTCTTCCCCCAGGGGAGCGCTAGGCTTAGCACAGAGATGGCAAACTTCACAGACAGCCCCAACTGCAGCCCAAAGTTACTAATTTATCACAAAGTGCCAACACCATAATTAAATCTGAATACTGAGGTTTCAGTTTAGAAAAAAACAACTCATACATTAACACTTTTTGTCTTAAAAACACAGTAACAGAGCTTTCAGTGATACAAACAGCTTTTTATTTTGGTGTCAGAGATGGAACTCAGGGCCTTGTGCTTGCTAGGCAAGTGCTCTACCACTAAGTTAAATCCCCAGCCCCCAAACAACTTTTTATTGAAAGGTGAAAGCTTGCATTTGGCGTGCTTTTTAAAATTTGAAAACCCCTGAATAGCTTGAAAACCATCTTAGAGTCTGAAGATTATTGAATGTGGCATTTTGCAGAGTGCACCACATAAGTGAGTTAATACTGTCTGTGCTTGATGAAGCAGGCATGCACATGTCAAGTTCTGTGATCTTTGCTGTTGTATGCATCTTGATAATTTGTCAAATCTTGGCTCATATTTTGTTAGTTCAAGAGCAACACATGCAGCACTTCAGGTCACCTGTTAGTCTGTTTCTTGTATCAGATTTGATAATTCAAAACAGCTGTTCCCAATCAGAAGATCTAAACAAAGTAAGAAAAGCAATCCCAAGTACTTCCATTGACTTAAGTATTTGGCAGAGGGGTTGAGGATTTAGCTCAGTGGTCAGAGTGCTTGCCTAGCAAGTGCAAGGCCCTGAGTTCCATCCCCAGCACTCCCCCCAAAAAAGATGATTATTTGGCAGATATTTCCACACTTTAAGGATTTCATTTTCAGAACTACCACCTGCTGTCCTCGGTTGTCCCCTCACACTCTTGTCTTCTCAAGTATTGCACACAGGTCATAGAATTTACTTTTCCAGATAGTTTTTTTGAAATTCCAATAGCTCCATTTCCAGATTTCTGAAAACTAGCCAGTATAAGCAGGAAAGATCAAGTTCTTCACATTTGGCTTTATCTGGCGAAGAAAAATAGGGTTGGTTCCGTCTTATGGAACTGTAAAAATCTGTCACTAAGATTCTTCTTCGCAGCTGCTACAGTGCTAGAAAAGTTCTTAGAGATTTCCTGGTGGCTCGTAGGATTGTCTGCAAATGTAGAATTTTCTGAATGCATTTTTGGATTTGGAAAATATTTCAGCTGTCCATTTTCAAAGTCTGGAGCAACTTGGCGTATGTGCGGACAGAGGGCTCTATGCCATAGATTGGCCGGCACTGGCTCAGAGGGAAGCAGGGGAGGAGCGTGCCCTTGGCCAGCCCCTGCTGACCTCTCCTTCAGACCTGCAGATGGTGAACATCTCCCTGCGCGTGCTGTCTCGGCCCAACGCCCAGGAGCTCCCCAGCATGTACCAGCGCCTGGGGCTGGACTACGAGGAGCGAGTGTTGCCCTCCATTGTCAACGAGGTGCTCAAGAGCGTGGTGGCCAAGTTCAACGCCTCACAGCTGATCACCCAGCGGGCCCAGGTCTCTGTCCCGCCCCGTCGGTGTCTCCCTCCTGGGCACAGGGTCTGTGCTCTGGCTCCCTTTCCATTAAATCCATGCCGATTGCCACGAGCCGGCCGCAAGGAGCACCAGTCCGGAAGCCCATAGCAGTCAGTGTTAGGGAGGAAGCACAGGAGCAGACAGTGACAGTCCAGATGTTCCTTTTCCTCTTTGCAAAGAGAGTTGCGAGTTTGCCTGGCAGAAGCTAAGAACATGCTGCTTATGTTGGAGAGTGGAGGGTTAAGAGTCTGTCGGTCCACCTCCCTGAGCTGAGTCCTTCCAGCTCAGATGGCCTAGTGAGCTGAGGAACCAAGAACCCCCACTAGTCAGCTAGTCAGTTTCCCTTGTTCTCAGGCGTTCTGGTGTCAGATGTCACAGCCAGTACTCTTCCTTCCAGTTCTCTGGTGCCCTCAAACTGTCCCTCCCTTCCCTCCCCACCGCCGCCCCAGGTGTCCCTGCTGATCCGCCGGGAGCTGACAGAGAGGGCCAAGGACTTCAGTCTCATCCTGGATGACGTAGCCATCACAGAGCTGAGCTTCAGCCGGGAGTACACAGCTGCTGTGGAAGCCAAACAAGTGGGTGAGTCACGGGAGTGGGACAAGGGCTCCTGCCGCAGGGGGGCAGTCGGGTCCCCCTGTGTGAGGTTCCTGTCACAGCTGTGACCCCTGACTGTGTCACACCGCAGCCCAGCAGGAGGCCCAGCGGGCCCAGTTCTTGGTGGAAAAAGCAAAGCAGGAACAGCGGCAAAAGATCGTGCAGGCGGAGGGTGAGGCGGAGGCCGCCAAGATGATATCCTGCCACAGAGAGCTCGCTCGGCTCAGTCCCTGGGCACCCCACTTTCCTGTCCTCCCCTGGAGCGGCTGATGACACTAAGGCGAATGTGACTCCATGCTCTCTGCCCCTTGGCTCCTGGGCTGGGATCTGGAATCTTGGTGGGGACATCCGAGGCCTGACTCCCCACTGTAAGGCCAGATCAATAGCACTGCTGGCCTCCCTTTCACGTGTGCTGCTGCCCTCAGCTCCGGCAGTGGCCTGCAGGGAGGCCCACAGCAGGGCTGCACTGGGGTGGGCGGAAGCCACGTGAGCACATGCTTGGATCTGATGGCCCAGGGGACTGGCAGGCGTGCTGGGGTGGGTCGGGATCGGGGCCTGGCCTTGTGGACCCTTAACCACGCCCTGCTCACCTTGGAGAAGCACTGAGCAAGAACCCGGGTTACATCAAGCTTCGTAAGATCCGGGCAGCCCAGAACATCTCCAAGACGGTGAGACCCCAGCGTCTGCACCTCAGGCACTTTGGAATAAAAGTGCTCTCAGTTGGGAATTAGAATCTCATGCTCAGGTTTCTCCTCAGACTGGCTTCTCTGGTGCTGTCCCCTCATGGAGAATGCTCCCGAGCTAGCTAGCACAAGGCCCTGAGTTTGATCCCCAGAAACCCCCGCAAAAAAAAAGAATGTTCCCATGTTCCCGGGGCTCCCTTGACTTCATGTTTGTCATGTTTGTGCCTCTGTTTCAGGACTAACATCACAGCTGTCACGCATTGCTCCATCAAGTGGCTTTTCACTAGCAGGGTTAGGAATTGAGGGTTTCGTTTTTGTTCACTGGCACTGAACTACATCCCCAGCCTTTTGGCAGGCGGGGGACAACAGGGTCTCTCCAGGTTGGCAGACTGGGCTCGCTTGGGATCATCCTGCCTCAGCCTTCCAGAGTGCTGGGATTACAGGTGTACACCATCACACCTGGCTTGGAGGCCTTTGCTAACACAGGTGCCCATCTTGTTGCCCTGTAGATCGCCACTTCACAAAATCGCATCTATCTGACGGCTGACAACCTCGTGCTGAACCTCCAGGATGAAAGCTTCACCCGGTGAGCCAGGTGGTGCCTGTCAAAGCTCCTCACGTGACCTTTGACAGACCTTCTGCCTCTGAACTGGAGGTACAAGGCGGGTGGCCGGCAGTTCCCATCTCACCTCCCGCGGGGTTGATTTTATTCCCATAAAGAACGCCCGCTTTCATTGCAAATACTCGTCCAACCAAAAAGTGATGAACAGGGCGCTTAGTGCTCTCGCTCAGGGTCCCTGAAGCTGCTGCTCTTGCCTGGAGCGTGCTGGGGAGGAGCGAGCAGACGAGCAATGGCCTAGAGAACAAGTCTTCCTGGCCCCGGCCCCCCTGGTCTTCGAGGACAGGTGGCTGGAGTTGGCTGGCGCCTGAGCTGTCAAATCACGTGCATGTCTGTGTTTTCCTCCTTGCTCGCGACCTGGTGTCCGCAGGGGAAGGTGAGTGGCACCGTCCTGCTCTCTGTGAGGTCCGCCCCCCCACCCCCACCCCGCCGAGGCCCGCGGTCAGGGAGGAGGGAGAGCCCCGTGCTCCGCAGCTCACCTCTGTCCCCGGCGATGCCATGCGCCCGTCTTTCCCACAGTGACAGTCTCATCAAGGGTAAGAAATGAGCCTGGTCACCGAGAACGCCACCCAGGGAGGAAATGGCTGCTTCTGCTCCGGGTTTTGAGGAGCCGCTAGGGTTCCGGCACCCCGCCTGCCCCTGTCCTGCGATGGTCTCCCGGCCGACCTCTCCAGCCCTCTCGGATGAATGAAGACTGAAGACCATCGGGGGGGGGGGGGCTTCCTCCCCGCGTGCTGGCCGGGGGGTTGGGACAATGTGTGATTCTCAGCGATTTCCCTCAGTGGTGTGCCCTCCCTGCCAGTGGGAGGAGACAGCCACCAGCCCAGGAATTCTCAATAAACTTTTATTACTGAAGCCAAGTCAGCGGGTCGTGTGCCTGGCGGGCGGGCGCAGGGTCACGCATGCGCGCCGGGCCCCGGCCACCGGCAGGGGGCGCGAGGAGCTTGCCCGGCCGTGCGGTCGGGGCTGGGCCGTCGGGGGCCGGGCGGCCGGACCCTCCACGGATCCAAAGCGGGCCTGCTGCCCGGCTGCGCCTCCAGCGCGCCACTGCTTGCCAGCATGTCCTTTTCCAGGCTGCAGCGGTGCCGAGCCCGATGCCGCCGGGGAGCGCCGGCCCGCCGGGCGTCCTTACCTGCCTGGCCACCTGCTCGCGCCGGCAGGGGAGGCCGCACCTCGCGGCCTGCCTCCCGCCCTGTCCCGGGCCGGAGTGGGGAGCAGGGAGAGGGCGGCTTCGGCTTCTGGGTTCGCTGAAGGAACAGAGTAATTTCTCCCTGCGCTGCGGGCTGAATGTCAGGAAAGGGAGATGAAGCAGGTGTGGCAGCCGCCCTCCGAGTCCCGCGTAGCCCGAGACAGACCAGAGACGGTCTGGAGGCCTGGATCAGCCTCCCGCTTGTTCGCGTGCAGACTTAGCATTTGTCTTCCCCGGTGAAGACAATGGAGGGGCCTGAGGAACAAGTCTGCTTCCAAATCTTGCTGCTGCTCTACGGGCAGCCATTTTGTCTCCGTCCCATTGTTCCCTGCTTCCTAGCGCTTCACCCTGGACCTGAAGGGGTGAAGGTCAGAGGTGGCTGATCAGGAGGCCGCTGTGGTCTTCAGGGCTGCCTGGAGGTCACTGCCGAGGAAGCCGACCCGGGAGCCATCTTTACCAGACAGTGTTAGGAGCTTCACAATTAGACCAGCCAACACTGTGCTGGAAGATGGACCCAGAGCCGGCCAACATGGACTCCAGGCTACAGGTGACCAGCTGATAGCTACAGGGATCCTGGCCATGGGCCTCGAAGGCTCTTGAGAGCCAGGCACCGGTCCCAAGCTCAGCGTTGGCTGTGGGTTTCGGATCCCCCAGATGACAAATCACACCGGGCTGGAGGAGGGGTTGGGCCATTGTCTTCCTCCAGTGGGCAGCCAGCCAACCCAGAGCAACCTTTTCTGCAGCACCCTCGGCCCAAGACAAGGGCTTCCAGAGTGGGGATGGGGGTGATGGGTGGCGCTGACACGGGACGGGGGCCTCCATCATTACCCGGCAGTATTAGAGACCCAGCCAGCACCCAAACACTGCGGGGTAAGACGAGGGCCACCGCCCAGCTTGCCTGCTTCGGCCAGCAGGCCCAGTCCCAGGCCTGGTTCCCCTCCCCCACCACCTGGTCCCTGAAGACACTTCCGGGTGAGCCCTGCTGCCCACTGCCAGCCCCACCCAAAGGCCCTGACCACCCAGACCCAGACACGGCTTCAGCAGCCCCTCACCCTCTGCATTCCGCCTCTGGCCCCGTCCCCTGCCACCCCCTTCGCCTGTCCCTGCTCCCAGTTGACATCAGTTCACTGGCCCTCAGCCCCAGGACCCCTGGCCTGATGGCCTTTACCTGTCACCAGGCCCATCTGCCCCCCAAAGACGGATGTAGGAGAAAAGAAAGGGCGTCCAGGCCCTGATTCAGCGGCCTGCAGCCCGCCGTGGCCTGCAGCCCGCCCTGGCCCGCTCTTCCTCCTTCCTTCTCCGCAGGGCTGCGGGCCTCACCTGGGCCCCGCCCGCCCTGCTCACAGGTGTGTCCTCCTGCCATAGGCTGCCCCCTCGCTGCCTTAACCCCTTCCCTCCCGGCACCAGCCATGGGCACCTCCTGTGGGCCCAGCCACCTCCAACGTTTCCCACCCTCTCCGGCCAACCTCTTTTCTCCTACCTGTCTTTTCTCTGCCCGTCTCCACAGGAACAAAGAGAGACACTGTCCTGTCCACACAGCGGCTGCTGCCCCCGAGGACCGCGCCATCCAGCCGACCCTGCCCAAGGCCAGGGCAGGAGCACAGGATCCCTGAGGTCAGTGAGGGGTCAGCCCAGCAGGGTTGGTCTGTGCCCCTGTCTAGTGGCCTCAGCACCACCAAGGGATGGGGGAGAAGGTCAGGCAGGTCCTGCCCTGGAGCGGGGTGCCTACACCAGCAGAGAGGCCCCAGCTGAGCACCCGCCCCAGCCCTCCGATTGCGGCAGGGAGCTGCTGTCCTTCCACCCAGGCAGCCATCCCGCCAGGAGTGCTGCTCACGCCCAGCGCTGGGGACCCACCGAACTGTAGAGTCCTGGAGTCCAAGTCCCAGCCCAAGGGTGGTTGGCCCAAGGCAGTTGGAGGGGTGGGACCTGCCTTTCTTCGGAGCTGCTCAGGCGTTGCTGGGAGAGGGGCCCTGAGGCTGCAGGTGATGGCCCCACCCCCACCCCACCCCAGGGGCCACCGCTCCAGGGAGCTATTGTGTTGCCCAATCCCTGAGCCCTTCCTGCTCTGCCCTCCCTTTGTTTGCGTCCTTCGCCATACCTGTCTGTAACGATTCTGTTTTGGACACTTTCTGGCTCTGTCTCCCTGACCGGTCAGTCTCCAGAGTTCCAGGGGGACAGGAGCTGACTTGTCACTGGCGGCGCCCATGGCACTTGTCAGTGGTGCTGACGAGGTAGACACTCGAGTCTGTGCCCCAAGACCCGCCCCTCTCCTTAGCCTTTCTAGTAATGGAGGCCAGTTCTTCGCAGGTGTGCCTTGCACCGGCTCAGCACCAGCTCAGGTGTGCCTTGCACCAGCTCAGCACCAGCTCAGGTGTGCCTTGCACTGGCTCAGCACCAGCTCAGGTGTGCCTTGCACCGGCACAGCACCAGCTCAGGTGTGCCTTGCACCAGCTTGCACCAGCTCAACACGAGCTTTAAGTAAAGAAGGTGCTCCCCCCTGGACAAACTGACCGAGTGCCCAGGAAGCAGAGAAGGAGGAGCCCCTCGTGTGCCCCTCCTGACCGGGGTCTGGGAGGCAGGGAGGCCAGGGCCAGGTCTGTGCATCCTAGATCTTCCTGAAAATTTTAGTGCTTGAATTGGGAGCCCAGCAGGTGTATGGTGTCCCCCTCGGGTGACCCAGCTGCGTCTCCTGGGTCAGGAGGGAGGGGCCCTGAGGTCAGATGGCCTGGGTCCAAATCTCAGCTTCAAAACCCAACAGCCCTGTGACCTTGAGAAAGTCATCTGACCTCTCTGTGCCTCAGTTTACTCCTCTGTAAAATGAGAAGGACAAAGGGACCCTACCCAGGGGGTGGAGGGCTTCAAGGGTACTCAGTGGTGAGCACCTGCCTAGCATTTGGGCGTCCTTCATCAGTTCCTTCCCCAGCACCAGCAATAAAAAAGGCTGCCTAACATGATTTAATCCCGTAGTCTTTTTTTTTTTTTCCCTTCGGTGCTGGGGATCAAACTCAAGGCCTTGTGCTTGTTACTCTAACTGCTGAGCTAAATCCCCAGCTGTCCTGCAGTCTCTTAAACAGTGCCTGGGCCCGTGGCCAGCGTGTAATTAATTATTGTTGCCACTCCTATTGTCATGCATTATCTCAATGATCTTTATTACCACTCCAGGGAGGGCAGATGAATTAAGATGATCCTCCATTTTTTTTAATAGGGCTGGGGATTTGGCTTAGTGGTTAGAGTGCTTGCCTTGCAAGCACATAGGCCATGAGTTCAATCCCCAGCACCACAAAAAAATAAATAACTATAAGTACCGTATGTAGTTTAGCACTCTGAGGTGTAGCTTATACCAAACTCCACAAAACATTTTTTTAATATAATAAAACAGGTCAGGTGTGGTGCACAGCTGTAATCCCAGCACTTGGGAGGCTGAGGCAGGAGGATCACCATGACTTTGAGGCCAGGCTGGGTTACATAGTGAGTCTGAGGCCAGCCTGAACTACATAGCAAAACCCTGTCTCAAAAAACCGAAAATAACAATAATAATAGTCGAAGACAATTTACAGTATTCAGCAGGAAGGTCAAATATCTACATAGAAAAGGGTTAGCAGTGAAATTAGATAAGAACTACTCTGTGTTCATAAACATTTTCACAATGTTCATTTTCCACTTTTTTTTTTTCCTTTTTTTGGTGCTGGGGATCGAACTCAGAGCCTTGTGCTTGCAAGGCAGGCTCTTTAACCACTGAGCTAAATCCCCAGCTCATTTTCCATTTCAAAGAAAAAGACTGCTGGGGTTGTGAGTGGCAGAGCACTTGCTAGCACACCCTAAACTCTGGCTTCCATCCCCAGCACTTAGAGAGAGAGGAAGGAAGGAAAAGAAAGAGGCCAGGAACCAAGATGCATCATGTACAGGTACAAAATAAATGTGATGAATGTGACCATTATATGTAAAATGTACCAATACATGTTCTTGGTTTAAAATAAAATAAAAATAAAAAAAAGAAAGAGGCCAGGAGTGATGGCACGAGGCTGTAATACCAGCACTTGGGAGGCTGAGGCAGGAGGATCACGACGAGTTTAAAGCCAGTCTAGGCTACATAGTGAGTTCAAGACCAGTCTGAACTACATAGCAAGACCCTGTCTCAAAAAAAAAAAAAAAAAAGTAGCGTGCAGGGGAAGAGAAAGGGAGAAAGAAGAAGAGACTGAGGCACCCGGCTCACGTCACATCCCTGTGTGCAGCAGCACTCAGAACCAGGTCAGCCTGACCGGAAGGCCAAGGTTTATGGGACCCCACACTGCGGCACCACCCTGCCCTTCGCAACAGGGAGCTTGAGGACACAGCGATTCACAACTTTATTTACAAGACCGGAGGGGCCTGCTGGGCTATATACAGGGGGAGGGGAGGGGGCAGGGACACCGCGCCGGTTAGATTACAGTGGACAGGAGGGTCCTGAGCTCCGACCTGGGTGCTCCACTGGAGGCCTCTGCCGGGACGAGGGCTGAGGCTGCAGAGAAGGGTGAGTGAGTCAGAGGGCAGCTGGGACGTGGCAGGGGCGACAGGAAGTGGGTCTGGGGACAGCCCTGGAGCTGGGAAGGGAGCTGTACCATGGCCACCTCCGCAGTGACCAGCTCACTTCCTCTTGAGGGAACCCTTGCTCTTCTCCTTGTCCGCCGATCGCTGCTTCTTCACTTTCTCCTCCTTCTTGTTCTTACTGTGCAGGTTTTCGTACACATCCTCGTTGTGCCTGCGAGTGGGTGGCAAGTGCGGGCAGGCAGTGAGGACGGGCAGGAGATGGGGCAGGGTGACTGGCACAGGCAGCCCCTCCATGCCACCCTCTCGTGGGAGAGCAAACCAGGGCAAAACGGGAGACGCCGGCGGCAGCGGCAGGCTCACTCACTTGGAGGAAGTCCGGGAGGCCTTGGCGTGGGCGCTCTTCATGGCGAGGGGGTAGGTGATGTTGCCATACTCCGACTCCTGGCCCTTCTGGGACTGTGGGGAGAGGTGTGTGCAGTGGGGTCCCGGGGCTCCAAGGACTGCCCCGCCCCGCCCCTCTGCCCTCCCCACCCTCACCTGCATGACTTCCAGCTTCTTCTTGGTTGTCTCAATGAACTGTGCGATAGCCACATAAATGAACTTGTACTGCGCCTCGGTCTGCACCATGCCCGAGCGCTGCGCCCGCACCATCTGGATGGTCTTCTGGATGTCAATGTCGCAGTCCAGCCCTGCGGACGGCCACAGCTCAGGCCCCAGGAGGCCCGGAGGCGCCCGCCCCACATACCCGCCGCAGCCTGGCACTCACCCTTGGTGGAAATGCTCTCCATGAGCATGTCAATGACGATGATGGTGCCCGTGCGGCCGATGCCCGCGCTGTGAAGGGAGGGAGTGGGCGGCTGTCAGAGGCTGCAGCTGCCCGAGGTGCCCGGAGTCACCACAGCAGCCTAGCAGATATGCGCCAGGTCTGCAGCAGGCCCTCCACCTCAGCCTCAGGGTTCATGGCCAAGGCCGGGCTCTGGGGTGCTGCCAGACAGACAGATGGACACAGCGCCCTGCAGACGCTTCGCAGCACTACCGTCCTTCACTTCCCGCTGGACTCTCACTCCTGACTGGCGGCTGCCCCCAGCCCTGGAGACCCAGGACCCCCCTTCTACTGTTGTCCTGCAGGCTCCCCAGGCACTCTGGGCTCCCCCATTCCCGCCTTCCAGAGCTGGGGGTGCAGCTCAGGGGTAAATCTCAAGCCTCGAGTCCCAGCCTCAGGACCACAAACAAGTGACACTGGCACTTCTCTCAGGGAAGCGTCCTTTCCCTTTTTTTCAAATCCTGCAGCAAGGCAAAGGGACAATGGCAGCCCTGGGGAAACAGGGTTTGGGAGCACTGGGCTGGAAGGCTGGAGCAGTGCGGCTACTGGACTGTCTCCCTCCTTCCACACCCTGCCACCACCCCAAGGCAGTCAGACCGTGGCGACCCAGGCCCACCGTGGCTGGGCCCATCAGGCTGGTGCTTTGAGTCGTGCTGTCTAATTTCAAACCCAGATTGTCAAAAATAACCCCCTCTTACCCACTTCCTTCCTGTGATGTCTAAATAAAGGTCCCGGGGATTTCAAGACATGTGTGAATAGAGGGGGGACAGGAGGGTAGCTCCTGAGCCGGGCCTGGCCCTGGGAGGGCAGAGAGCAGACCTGGCCCCTGAGATAGCAAGGAGGCCGCTCCAGACTCAGCCCGGCCCTCAAGACAGGGGCAAACAGTGCTGTGGGGAGAGGGAGGGAGTCTGAGGCCCCCAGAGGCCTGAGGTCAAAAGAAGGGAAAAGAACGCAGCAGGCTCCCATTTCCCTTCCCCTGCCTGACAGGAGTTAGTAAACCACCCGCAGCCCTCGTGGAGAGTATTCCAGACACAGTGAAGGGGTCTTATTTAATCCTCGCAACACCCCCAGGAGCTTGAGTTTACAGATGAGAAATCTGGGGCTCACAGAAGTTAAGTACAAGAACGCACGGCTGGTAAGCATAGGAACCAGACATCCCTGCCCAGGACCCTGATCTCCAGACCACCTGGGGAGGTTATCTGTGGGACCCTGCTGAGCCTCGACCTCCCCTCCTCAGCAGGAATAGGGTCCCAGAAGAGCTTGGACAAGTGTCCTGGCATGCAAAAGTTGCTTGTCCCCACACAGCCCCGGGGGCTCGGGAATGGGGAGAGAGAGGAAGGTGCGATGAAGCAGCCCCCAGAACTACAAATGGGGAAAGCAGAGTGTGCCACGGCCACAGTGACGGGGGAGGCAGCGAAGAAACAGTGGAGCGGGGACAAGCCTCCCAGGGGAAGCGCGGCAGGCCCCCAGCCGCCCGCCCCACTGAGCCGAGCCGCTCCCTCAGGCGCTGGACCGGCGTGGTCCTGGAGACCTGGCACCTCCAGGGCCTGTCTGGGGTCAGGCGCACCCGGCAGAGTCCACTGTGCTGGGTGGCGGGGGAGGGGAGGGCTCGCAAGCACCTCTTGCCTGCGCTTTGTCACTGCTCCTGTCACTGCTGTCACCCTCACCTGCAGTGCACGATGACGGGCCCCGCATGAGGCAGGCTCTCCTGCCGCTGGTTGATCTGGTCCAGGAAGCTGAGGACGCCCCCAGGCTCACTGGGGACCCCGTGGTCAGGCCAGCTCAGGTACTGGTAGTGCCAGATCTCCCGAATCAGGTCCCCCTGGGCCGAGGACACAGACAGGGTCAGTGCCCGGGCCCCTGCACCGTGCCCCACCTGCCTCTTCCAGCTGGGAACACGCACGTTGTCCAGCGGGGACACCTGTAAGGTGCGGAGTTTGTATTCGGCTGTGTCGTGCTCTCCACAGTTGGTCACCGAGTAGGGTCCATAGGCGCGCTGAGTGCCCACCTCTGGCCAGTAGGGGACACATTTGTTCTGAAAAGAGGGCGAGGGTGAAGCGGGGCGCTGGGCACCGAGTCCCCGCGCTGGTGCAGGCACGTGACGGATGAATGCACAGCCCGAGTGTGCCGAGGGAAACCTGTGATCTCATCTGAGACCTGCTAACAAGCGGTGGGCTGAGCAGCCACTGAACCTTCCAGTTCATCCAAGAACTGCTGAAGGTTGCAAACCAGCCTGGAGCTCCAAACACAACCAGGGTCTGGGGATGCCTGCAGCCAGTGACGAAGCACTTGCTGGGCATATATGATCCCTGGGTATGATCCCCAACAGTGAAAAAAAAAATAGAAAAAAAGTGTAGCAGATATGACTTTGAACATGGCCTGGTGCCTCAGGAGCTCAGCCCAAGGAAGAGGCTAATTCTCTCTGGGTTTTGCAGGCAATCCCCGAGGGCTTCCCGAGGAGGCAGCCTCCACACGCGTTAGGGAAGGAGAGTTTGGTTTTAGTTTTGCTTTGGTTTGGCTTTGCGAGGCCGGGCAGAGGACACAGGGCCTCCACATGCCAGGCAAGTGCTCCAGCACTAAGCTACATCCCAGCTTAGTTTAAAGGCTGAGTTGGGAGCTCAGGGGAGCCGAAGGTGGGAAGCAGGAGCCTGGGGGTCACAGCGCGCAGGGGCACCTGGTCTCCAGGCCTCAGTTTCCCAACAAGCATCGGGCCTCTGCCCTTTTGGGTCCCTTTCACCCTGACATCTGAACTTTCTTTGGTTTAGGAGCACTGAATGAGTCCTGGGAAGGGCCTGTGGGATTCGCGGGCAGCACGGGCTGTGCCCTACCCGGCCTTTCTCCACTTCGCGGGTGGTCATAACGATAACACGGGTGTTCTCCTGCCACACCATCTGCCAGAAGTCGTTGACCGTGGCCTCCAGACAGCCCTGGCTGGCGATGTAGGTCTTAGCGTTCTCCTCGGAGCCTAGCAGCTGGTTCTGGAGCGAGCACAGAGAGGCGTCGCAGGACTGAGCCCCCAGGCCTCACGCCACCACCGGATTCCTCAGCTCCAGCCTGGCCCAGGCGTCCGGGGACCAGGGAGCTGGCCGCCCGCCTCTGCTCCCACAGGACCCAGGCCACCGACCTTGACATAGTTGGCGTTGATGTAGTCGGCCCCAGGGCTGTTACTGTCTCGTCCCTGCAGGATCACTCGGGTGTGGTCAACTGCAGGGGCAGACAGGAGAGGAAGCGGCTCGGGGCAGCAGCCGACCTTTCCTAAACTATCAGGGGCTTTGCTACCTCCGCAAGCCCACCAGGGTGGGCGGGCCGGGCTGGGGGTGGGGCGGGTGCTCACAGGGGAGAATGTTCTTGTAACGGTTCTTGCTCTTGTTCTCCGGCCGCTGCCCTTCCAGCCGCTGGTGCAAGTTCTTCACCTCCTGCTTCTGCAGACTCTGCAAGGTGAGGGGAGACCTGAGCACCGGCCGGGCTAGGACGGCGTCCACAGGTGGAGACACTGAGGGTGGCAGTACGGGGACAGAGGATCCTCCTGGGACCCCGAGACGGTGGCCAATCGCCCATTGTCCCAGCCTTGCCGCCCTGTGGCACACCTCGAACTCCTCCCAGAAGCCAGCCTTGGCTGTGTCCTCTGACTCCTTCTTCTTGTTCAGCTCCAAGACCCGGTTCTCAATGTCAGCCGCGTTCACCCGCGTGGCGTAGTAAGGCTGGGTAGGCGAGTACACATGCAGCGTCTTAGAGACCTGGGGAGCTCCCCTGGGGGGGGTGCGGTGGGGGAGGGCAGCATCCAGGGCTGCCCCTCACCTGCCGCAGGTAGACAAAGGCACCTGAGGCCTCCTCAATGCCTGTCTTCTTGAAATGCTCCACCAGGTCCGTGAGGCTGTCAAAGGTCTCCAAGCCGCCCACCGTGTAGCGTTCACCCTGGAGGTGCCGAGCAGGGCCACCCTTCAGGGCCTGAGCCTCCTTTCCAGGACGCTGGATCCAGCCCGGACATATCCTTCCACAACCCAGGCCTGGCTGTGGTCACAGATGGGAGTCCCGCAGGGTGCCTTCCCCTCTGCTGGGCTGCCTCACCTCGCACATGACCTTGATGTGGGTGACCTTGAGCGGGGAGCCCGGGCCGGCCTTGGGGTGGTCGCTGAGCACCGACAGCACGAAGTCGCCAGGCTGGCTGAGGCTCTCGCGTACAAGGAACGTCCAGGGCTCGCCCTTGGCCTGCAGCAGCGCCTCTGCTTGTGCCCCAGACATGTGGCCGTGGTACCACCTGGAGACGGGGTGGGGGGTGAGGGCCAGGGCAGAGGGGACTCGGGGAGACTCGCAGAAGGGTGGGAGTTCAGCACCCTTGGAACTCCAGGTCCTGCCAAATGCCTTCAAATCCACCACTCTACTTGGGTCCATTACTGCCTTACACAGGTGCAGAGGAAAAAGCGGGCATGGTCACACACACCTGTAGTCCCAGCTACTCCTCACAGCCAGCCTGAGCAACACAGCAAGACCCCATCTCAAAACAAAAAGGAAAGGAGGCAAAGAGGTCGTGATTATCCCCATTTTACAGATGAGAAAACAAACCAAGCACTTGCACACTGGCCCAGACCCTTGACTGACAGGAGAGAAAACCAGCAACAGGTCTAAGCAAGCCAGGGATGGTGTGAGCTCCTGTAAACCCAGCGCTCTGGGAGGCTGAGGCAGGGGGATTCCAAGTTCCAGCCCAGGCTGGGCAACTTGGAAGACTCTGTTTTAAAATTTTAAAAATTTGCCAGATACGGTGGTGCGCGCCTGTGATCCCAGCACTCAGGAGGCTGAGGCAAGAGGATCACTGCATGTTCAAGGCCACATAGTCAAGTTCAAGGTCAGCCTGGAATATACAGTAAGACCCTGTCTCAAAAAAAAAATTTAATTTAAAAGAGATTGGGATTGAGGATGTAGCTCACTGCAGAGGTCCTGGGTTCAATCCCTAGTACCAGAAAAAAGGAAAGTTCTAACCATGCGGTTTGGGGGTGTAGGTCCATGGGGAAGCACGGTGTTCAGCAGGAGCAAGGCCCTAGGTTCACACCCCAGCATAAAAAATGGTAAGAGCTCTTTCTAACCAGGCTCTGAAGCTGGAAGCTTAGGACAGAAAGGCAGGCAACATCAGGATATCTGGAGGGACATCGGCAAGGGACAGTGTCCATGAGGGGCACACCGGGCTGGGGAAGAAAGCAGAGACAAAGGCAGATGGAGGCCAAACTGCAGAGAATAGTGGGAGACAGGAGACGAAGTCAGAGGAGGGTGCAGGGAGGACCCCAGGAGCGGTGCGGGGCCCAAAGGTGCCCGGGTGATGTCACCCCAGGGAGGCCTGGCTTCAAAGGGGCTGGAAGGGGCTCAGAGGGTTCAAAGGGGCTGTCGGGGTAGAAAGCAGAACTAAGACCTTTCCCCGAAGCACACCCCCTTCCCAGGAGGAAACTGCAGCCCCAGATGCCCAGCCCCACAGGAAACCACGTGATGGAAAAAACACAAAACTCCTTCTGGGGAGAGAGTGAGAAGTGAGGTGGTGAGGTTTCCTCAGCCCAGGGCCGGGAGGGGGGCATTTTCCAACCGCAGGGATGGGGGAGGGAAGAGGGGCCAGCACTGACCCATCTCACACCTGCCCAGGGGCATGGGGGCTCAGAGGCCTCCACAGCTCTGGCCCCACCCAGGAGCCCCGGGGCCACCCAGCCCACCCTTCAGGGACAGGACGGGCCTGGGCCCAGGCCATGGGAGGGGGCCAAGCCCCTTCCCCCCTCAGACAGGATGAGGAAGTCTCCATGCAAATGCTGACTGACCACAGGCAAAGGCTCAGCTCCCACCCAGGGACAGATGCAAATTCCCACCAAGAGGAGGACAGCAGCCGCAGGCAGGGAGAGCCACAGAAGTTTGGAGCAAGAGTCTCCCACATGCACCCCGGGTCAGGGGTGAGGCCCAGGCTTCTCGGCGGGGTGACCGCAGCACCTCTCAGAGTCTCCCATCCTCAGCCTCCCAGCCCAGGTTGCCTCCCTTCCTTCCAGCCTTCCCGACTCTTCAAAGCCAGCTGTCAGCGCTCTTGGAGGCCTGTCCAGCCAGCCTTCCTCTTCCAGCCCCATCGTCACAAGGACGGCCTCTCCGCGGCCTTGGCCCAGCCCTGCTGCCCCACAGGCTGGGGCAGGAAGAGAGGATGGGGGAGCAAAGGAGGGTCTGGGTGGTAAAGCAGCCATGAACGTTGCAGAAGAAAACACTTCAGAGGGTGGCCTGTGACTGTAATCCCAGCACTTGGGAGGCTGAGGCAGGAGGATCACCGCGAGTCCAAGGCCTGCCTAGGTTACAGAGTGAGACCTTGTCTCAATCAATGAATCAATCAATGAAAGAAAGAACTGCAGAGAGCACCATGCAGGGAGGCACCCATTCTCAGGGTTCCAGGCCAGAGGAGGAATCCCTCAAAGGAAGTAGGTGGATGGCTTCGTGCTGACTGGAAAGAGGTCTCCAGAGGTGAGCACAGGATTCTGACCTCGGCTTCATCCAGTGCTAAATTCTCATCAGTCAGTAAAGACATGGATAAAGCACGCAGACCAGCGTCTCTGAAAGACTGAAAACTGCCGGGACGCAGCTCAGCGCCGCAGCATGTGCTCAGCACTCAGAGGCCCTGGGTTCAATCCCGAAGCAAAGACAAACAATTACTAAAAGCTGGCAGGATCAAGGTTCAGAGTTATTGCAACAGTCAGTGCGCAAACACAGGACACGGGCAGCTTCGCCGGGCCCGGGTTCCAGAGCAAGAAAACCTAGAGTTATTCGCCTCCTTTGATCCGAGCAGGCTCTGCCACTAAAACGCTGAGCCAGGCCACAGTGCAATGAAGAGCTGTTGTTGTTTTTGGTGGTGCTGGAGATTGAACCCAGGGCCTTAACCCTCAGTCATATCTCCAGCCCTTTTTTATTTTGAGACAGGGTCTCACCAAATCATTAAATTTCCCAGGCCGGGCTTAAACTTGCAACTCTCCTGCCTCAGCCTCCCAGAGTGTTGGGATTACACACCACTTTGGCTAACGAGGCGCACTCTTATTCCCCCTCCCTCATCGTGCTTTGGGGGGACCACTTGGGGTCAGCCAGCCCAGTAATGGGGCCATATCTCTGCAGCAAAGGGAGGGGGAATGGCCAGAGGAGGGCCTGCACCCAGGATAGCGCTGGGCCCTATGCACACATGACCACATCACACCCTGTTTTTAATTATCCATGTTGGGGCCATGGGACTGGCCAAGCTCTATCCAATCCCAATGGACTGACCAATCCTCACTGGATTGCTGAGATAAAGCACTAAGTGTCGTAATAAAAGGGAATTCCCAGTACTCGGGGGGCTGAAGCAGGAGGATCACCTTGAGTTCAAGACCAGGCTGAACTACATGTCAAGACCCTGTCTCAAAGGAAGGAAGGAAGGAAGGAAGAAACAAAGAAGAAAGGAGAGAGGGAGGATGGGAGGAAAGAAGGAAGGGAGGAAGGGAGGGATCCCATGATGGGCCTGCACATCACCATTTCCCTGTTCCAAGGAGCCGGCCAGCATAGGAGATTCGGTGCCACAGAAAGCTTTCGAGCAACAGGCCTGAGCTACCGAACGCCAGCCCGAGGAGCGGCCTCCTTGTCACCTGTAGGCCCTGGAGAGGGACCAGGTGGCCCTGGGGCCTCGCTGCCTGGGGGCGGGGAGCAGCTCGCACCTCTCGCTGGTGGGGTCCGAGCAGTTGAGCGGGTACTTGAGGTGGATGATGGTGCCATCGCGGTCCTGTAGCACGGCCTGCTGCTGGGTGTAGTACTCCACCAGCTCGGTGAGCGTGGCGAACTTCTCCCCTCCGTACAGGTCGTAGAAGTCCCCCGAGTTCTGGATCCGAATATGGGTCACCTGGTCCCCGACCCTGTGGGGCGCAGGGCGGTGAGGCGGCAGGTGGAGGCACAGGGACAGGTGCGGTGGGGACCAGGACATGGAGGAGGCACGGGCGCTGGGGGGGCGGCCGCCACCTACCTGACGGACAGCGAGAAGTCGCCCTGGTTCTTGCGACTGGGCCGGGCCAGGAAGCTCCCGTCCACGCCCCGGCCCTTGAGCAGGGTCTCCGCTTCCAGCCCGCTGAGGTCCCGGTGGAACCACCTGGCGGCGCGGCAGGGGTGAGGAGGGCGCCCGGCCGCGCACCGCGCCACCCCTCTGCTCAGGGCGCAGCCCTTACCTCACCATCCTGGGGCTCCCGGAGAGGAGGGGAGTGCGGGAAAGAGGGGTGCAGCTGTCCCGCTAGGAGAGGACTCGGGGCCGAGCTCAACCTCAGCTCCCAGCGCCCAGCCGCCGCCTCGCCACCCAAGCCCGGGTCCGGGTGCCAGTCCGCTGCCTGGACGGCCGGGCGGGGACAGGAAGGGGCGCGGCCGACCCCGGGGGGAACCCACACGGCTTCTCCTTTCAGAGCAGGGCAAGGCAGAAGCAGAAGGGTGGCGGCGTGGGGCGTGGGGGAGGGACGGCTTCCCACACGCCTGCATCAGACACTGAGAGCACGCAAGTGACAACTCAAGAAGGAAAGACGCACCTGTGTCTCCGACCCTCCAAGCCTAGATCATGCCTCCTGCATGTGCGCCCACACCATCGCCTCCCCTCCACGTGGCACTACCCAACAATGACGGTGAGGACTGCCATTTAATGGAGTGTCACTGCACATGGGACACTGCTGCAAAGTCACTCACAGGCCTTAGAGTTATTTCTCATCACAGCCCTAGGACAGCAGTACTCTCCCCACTTCACAGACAAAGAAACTGAGGCTCAAGGAGTTTCAGGAATTGCCCAGGGCCACACAATTCCTAAGTGGCCAGGCCGGGATTCAAACCCCATCTGGCTCCAAAGTCAATGACTTCAACCATTCCACACCAGTCCTCAAGGCCTCAAAGACCAGAACCACTCCACAGGGGCTACAGAGAGCAGATGCTGGGGCAGAAAGGGACAAAATGACCCCTCCCAGCTCTGCCCGGGACTGAGTAGGCGTCTACGGATGCTCTGTGTGTGCATTTCCAAGGGCAAAGGCAGCCAAGCCAAGGTCAGAGGTAAGACACTGTGCTGGCCGCCCTTGGATGGAAACCGGACAGCCAGCCTCAGGCTGGGAGGCCCCCGCCTCTCTCAGGCCTTTCTGAATGGAGTAACAGGCCGGGCCACATGCACGAGGCCTGGATTCCATTCCCTATACCACAATAAAAAACAAAAGCCCCCAATATTGCATGATGGGCATGTAGGACCTGTATAAAAATGAATAAACTGACTAGGAGATTGAAATTTCTAGGACGCTTCTGAGGTGCTGGGGACACTGTCTCCATCTAGGTGGAACTCACTTGGGTCTGTTTAAATATGAAATTGGTAGAGCTGGGGATTTAGCTCAGTGGTTAGAGTGCTTGCCTTGCAAGTACAAGGCCCTTAGTTTGATCCTCAGCACCTAAATAAATAAATAAATACATAAGAAATTGGTGGCACACACTTGTAATCTCAGCACTTGGGAGACTGAGGCAGGAGGATCGCTGAGAGTTCGAAGCCAGCCTGGGCTACATAGTAAGACCCTGTCTCAAAAAACCAAAATAAAAAAATAAATAAAAATTATGAACTTGGGGCTGAGGATTTAGCTCAGTGATTAGAGTGCTTGCCTTGCAAGCACAAGGGCCTGAGTTCGATCCCCGGCACCACAAAAAAAAAAAAAAAAAATTATGAAGTTGGACTGTGGTATAGCTCAGTGATGGGGCAAGTGCTTAGTATGTGTAAGGCCCTCAGTTCTAGCTCCAATACCATCAAAAAAAAAAAGTGTGAGGTTAATCAGGTTGTGTGCACATTATATGTTATATCTCTCTTTTTGTTTTGTTTTGTTTTGTTTTTTCAAACAGGGTCTCACTATGTAGCCCAGGCTGGCCTTGAACTCTCGGCGATCCTCCTGCCTCAGCCTCCCGAGTACTGGGATTACAGGCATATGCCACCACACCCAACGATATGTGTTATATCTCAATTAAAAAGAAAATCGTGTGTGATGGCACATGCTTGTAATGCATACTTGGGGGCCTGACGCAGGAGGACCTTAAATTTCAGGTCAGTTTGGGCAACTTGGTGAAATCCTGTCTAAATAAATAAATAAATAAATAAATAAGGTTGAGAATGTAGCTTAGTGGTTGAATGCTTGCCTGTCCCACTGGAGGTCCTGGGTTCCATCCCCTGTACCACAAAAATAAAAAGTAAAAAGTCTAATTTCCCCACAACTACTTTTTTTCCCCGTGGTACTAAAGATTGAAACCAGGGCTTCACACTTAGCCACATCCTCAGCTCTTTCTTCATTTTTTATTTCCAGACAGAGTCTTGCTAAGTCACTCAGGCTGGGCTGGAACTTTCAATTCTCCAGCCTCCCAGGCACGCACCCCCGCTCCCAGCTCACTGGGTCATTTTTAGAAACACTGATCATAATTTTTCTCCAAAAGATTTCTCTCTCACTGATGCCCTGGGGAACACGCTTGGTTTGTCACACGGTCCCGCTGCGCTGCCTTGGTTTAGACACCGTGTCCCGGAGACCTGGGCTGCCCCGAGCCGCACGCACAGAGGGCAGGAGAATCTATGCAAAGAGGGCCTCACCGCAGGGCCGCGCACGCCCGGCCCGCACTCGTGGCCCAGCACCAGGCCTGGGGCACAGGATGGGTGCGATGTGCAGAGGCACCGCTACACACGCTGGACACGCACCCAGGTACCTTCCCGTCCCCACACGCAGGCCCCCTCGGGCCCTCCCCACCCGCGTCCACTTACAGACCTGGTCTGGGCGGACCCCACACAGACACCTGCCCTGACCACACGAAGCTTCGGGCGCATGCTGAGACCCCAACGCCCACGGCTCCCTGGCTAGGGCCTCTCCTTCCTGTCCTTGATCTCTTCCACCCAGAGAAACGGCAGGGATGTCTCTGAAGGGTCCAAGCCCGAAGACAGACACTTGGAGAAGATGCCCAGGCCTGTGCCGGGCGTGGTGGCACATGCCTGTGATCCCAGCACTTGGAAGCCTAAGTCAGGAAGATTGCCATGAGTTCGAGGCCGGCCTGAACTACAGGGCAAGACGAGACCCTGTCTCAAAACACAACAACAAAAACAAAAAATAAATGCATAGGCCCTGTTGCCCCTTGGCAGGGAAAGAAAGAACAACTACTCAGCAGAGAATTCACACACACACACCGTCCAGTTGAGATTCTGGGATGCCCTGAGATGTCGGAATTTCCCCTGGGTTTTACAGGAAGAAACAGCTTCAGGGAGGCTGACAATTACAAAACTAAGTGCCTGATAATCCACAAAAGAAAAATGCTTCCCTAAGAAGCAGAGAGATGAGATGAAGGCAGGAGTCAAGCTCAGCAATTCAGGAAGACAGGCTGGAAGAGGGAAAAATGTGAAACAATCTTTCAGTTTCGTTTGTTTGCTTTTTGTTTCCCAACAGGGTCTCTGCTGCTTAGTTCAGGCAGGCAACCCTCCCACCTCAGCCTCCGAGGACTGAAAGTATAGGCTGAGAGGGGTTAACCATAATTCCCAAATACTGATGCCAAAGGGGATAACTCAGCTACGTAGGAAGCTGAGGCTGGATCATTTAACACAGGAATTTTTTTTTTAAACCGAGGAATTTGAGGCCAGTCTGGGCAACATAGCAAATCCCCATCTCCCCAAAAAACGGAGGGGGAGGAGGGCAAGAGGAGGGAGGGAAGGAGAAAAAGCAGAAAAGAGAGCTGGGCCATAGAGCAAATCCAAGACCAGCCTGAACTACATACCAAGACCCTGTCTCAAAAAAAAAAAAAAGAAAGAAATAAAAAAATGGGTTTGGAAATTTAGCTCAGTGGTAGAGCACTTGCCTAGCAAGTGCGAGGCCCGGAGTCTGATCCCCAGCACTCCCCCTAAAAATGAAACAAAACAAAAACAAAAACAAAAAAGGAAGAAGCAAGAGAGGAGGAGAAAGCCAGGCATGTGGTGCACACCTGTAACCCTAGCACTCAGAAGGCTGAGGTAGGAGGATCACCATGAGTAGTTCAAGGCCAGCCTGAACTACAGAGTGAGACCCTGTTTTAAAAACAAACAAACGGGCTGGGGATTTAGCTCAGCGGTTAGAGTCTTTGCCTTGCAAGCACAAGGCTCTGAGTTCGATCCCCAGCACCAAAAGAACAAACAAAAACAAATGAAGAAGAAAAAAACCCAAGAGGTGGCAGGATTTCAGTATGGATGGTGTTTACATTGTACAGCCCACTCTCTACAACCAAGGATCTTCCACCCTCTGGTTCAACCAACCAGAGATTGGAAAAAAAAAAATTTTTTTTTTTGTTTTTGTTTTTTGGTGCTAGGGATTGAACTCAGGGCCTTGTGCTTGCAAGGCAAGCACTCTAACCACTGAGCTAAGTCCCCAGTCCCTGTTTTTTGTTTTTTAATTGTGTCTGTTCTGTCCAGGCATGTTGGTGCATGCTGGGAATCTCAGCACATGGGAGGCTGAAGCAGGAGGATTGCAAATTAAAGGCCGGCCTGGGCTACACAGTGAGTTCGAGGCCAGCCTGAAGTATACAGTGAGACTCTGTCTCAAAAAAACCCACAAAAACCAAAAAATAAATAAATAACTCTTTAAAAGGCCTGGGAGAGGGGCTGGAGATTTAGCTCAGTGGTTAGAGCGCTTGCCTAGCAAGCCCAAGGCCCTGAGTTCGATCCCCAGCACCTAAATAAATAAATAAAGGAGGAGAGGTTTATTTAAATAAATAAATAAATAAATAAAAGGCCTGGGAGTGCAGCTCAGTCCAAAGGCCTGGGGTTCAGTCGCCACTACAGTGGCCCAGAGGGTTTCGTGCTTAATGATCTACAGACTTTTTCTCCTCATCATTCCTTTTACAAGACAATTGCAACACCTGTTTATGGAGCGTTCGCATTGTATCAGGTTTGTGAATGCTCTGTGAGATGATCTCAAACACTTGGGAAGACGTGTGTGGGTTCTGCGCAAACCCTGCACCATTCACACCAAGGGCTCAAGTGGCTGCAGATTGTGGTATCTGCTCATGGTCCTAGAACCAACCCCTGACATTCACCATGGATACTGAGGGATGGAGGAATGGAGGAACAAATGTGTTATTAATTCTCAAGCCACTCTCTTGTTTTATTTTATATTTCTGGTAATGGGAGTCACACTGAGCTACATACCCAGCCCTTTTTTATTTTGAGGCTGAGGCGTGCCAAACCGGGCTTGAACGTGCAATCCTCCTGCCTCAGTCTCCCTGAGTGCTGGGATTACAGGTGTGGGACACCATACCTGGCCCCCAAGCTTTTTTATATGTTTATTTAGAGATAGAGTCTCACTAGGTTGCCTACCATGGCCTTGAATTTGCTATCCTCCTGTCTCAGCCTCCTGAATAGCTGGGATTACATGCATACCCGGCTCAGGCCAACCCTATTTAGCTGTTACTACCGCAATTTTAGAAACAAAAACTAAGATTCAGAAATGTTAAGTAACTCGCCTAAAGTCACAAGCTAGTGAGTAGGATGGCGATCAAGCCCGGCTCTGTGACATGGCCTGGTGTCCTGTCTGCCACAATGCTGCAGTGGCCGCCAAGGGCCAGGCGAGCAGGCAGTACAGCTGGAGGGAAGCTGTTCCGGGGCTGGGACCCAGGTGCGACCAGAGTCACATATCCAGGCTGAAGATTCTGCCCAGGTGAGGCCCTGCCAAGCCCTCAGGTAGGAAAATACCACGGCTGCACCATGGAATGGCTCAGGGACCGGCAGACTGAGTGAGAGCCATTCCACGAAGCTGGCAACCCCAAGGTGTGCCTGGGGCGGGCAGCACAGACACGAAGGGAGGGATGCCTGAGCACACCCCAGCCAGGGCTACCCTGCTCGGGCCCGGACCCCCCAGGCCTCGCTCTGCACTGCCATACTGTCCTTTCCTATGTGGCTGTGTGCTTGCCATTTCCTGTCCCCAGGCTGCTCGACTCTGCCTCAGCCCAGTCTCAGCTCAGATGCCACCTCCTGAATGCCCCCCGACTCCTCCAGTGTGAGTAACATCACCAATACCCGGTCACTCACTGCTACACAAGGCTGCTGACCTTTCCTACATAACACTTCCGAGCGCCTGACGTGGTCCTATTTATTGGTTCATTTGTTTTCTGCTGCACCGGGGAATGAACCATGAAGCACTGAGTTATATCCCCAGCCTTTTTTTCTCTTTTCCCCCAGTACTTTTTTGAGATAGGGCCTCGATAAACTGCCTGGGGCAGCCTCAAACCTGGACTCCTCCTGCCTCAGCCTGCCGAGTAGCTGGGCTTACAGGGGTGGACCACCACACCTGGCTCTTTTTATTAGGTTATTTGTTCAATCTATCACCTTCTACTGCAGTGTCAGCTGTGTGAGGGTAGGGACCACGCCTGTCTCATTAAACAGTAGCTGGCACACAGCAGATGCCCCACACATAACGGCCGGGTAGGTGATGCTGGGAGGGGAGTGAGAGGAAACAACAGAATCAAGCTCAGGTGTTGGGACATCTGGGGGAAGTGGGCTGGGAATGAGGAGCTTCCTCAGACATGCCTCTCTGTCATGTCTACGGCTATGTCAACTAACCCAGGCAGGGGGTAGAAGCAGGGGACAAGAGGCCAGAAGGAGAACGCGATGACGAAGGAAGGTACACAGCAGTCCAGGGAGAAATGGGAAAGAAGAGGGCTCAGAGGAGCGTGAATGAGCTCTGGGCTTAAGATCTTGTGGGGAGGAGAAAGTCGGCAAGGACAGCAAACTGAGCTGGGGACAAGGTGGCGGCAGCTTGCACACACACCTGTTGGGCTGAGCAGGAACCGTGCCCCTCTCCCCAGCTACAGGCGCCTGCAGACCCAGGTGGTCCGGGGTACTTACCCACTGGACAGCATCTCCTGGGAGGGTGGGGAAGTCCCGGGCGGGGGGGGCGGGGCCAAGCCAGGAGCACAGCTTGCCTGGCCCAGGAAGGAAGACCGCTGGGGATCTCAGCCACTTCCTCCCGGATCCAGCCGGCCAGGCCAATGGTACAGCAAGGCCGAGCCCCTGGACTAATGGTCTCCGGGGAAGGCACAGGTGGGGCGGGGCTGGCCGCAGACCGCCCACAGCAGCCTGCCTCTCTGCTACCACTAGTCCCCAGGCCGCAGCCTGGCCGGGGCCTCCTCTGGGGAGGGAGGAGCCACCTGCAGCTCCACCTGGAGCTGACAGCAGCGGAGGGTGGAGGGGCACGCAGGAGCGAACACCAGGAAGTAACTGTGGCCAAGGACACACCCTCCACAACACACCCACAACAGCCTTTCCCTGTCCTGTGTCCTTGGAAGAGGGTCACTGCCGCACACCCACCGTCCTGGGACCAGAGGGGACCTCACCTGCCCTGGAGGGTAGGACGGGAAAGGCCTGGATGAGGGAAGGGGCAACCTGTAAAGGCAGAGGAAATCTGGGCGCAAGAGGTAGGGCTTGTAAAAGACTGACACAGGCTCAAGCATAGGCACGTTTATTGTCCCAGGAAACACCAGGCCTCCCTTTCCCGGCAGTGGTGCAAGGAAAACCAACTCAGGAGGCAGCCACGCTGCCGCCAGAAGGAGGCCCATGGGGTGGCAGCGTCATGGGCGGCAAGAACAGGGCCTTCAGCTTGCCGGACAGGCTGGCGATCTCAGGGTCCTGGGCTTCGTAGGACTTGACCAGGCGGGCAAACTTGAGGACACCTGCAGGAGAGAGTAGTCACCCACAACCCCGCAGCAGGGTGCCCACCTGAGGAGGCAGCCCAGGCAGATGTCCCTGTGGCCAAGGAACCATCCACAACGCAAGACACTGCAGGCCTCCGACCGGCATGGTCTGGGTCAACACTGGGCACAATGGATGGGATGCAGGGAATCAAAATACTCCCCCAAAAAACAAACAAAAAGACAAAAAAAATCCCAAAATTGTGTGCTTCTCACTTTCCAGCGAGCCATGTTAGCAGCTCGGTCACAGGATCCGGTGAACATCCGGATCCCCGTCTTTCAGGCCCTGGGGAAATGCTGTGATCTCAAGGAGGAAATTCAAGCTCCAACCCCTGAAGGTGCTGCAGGCGCTGCCGTCACGGAGACGCGTCGCCAGGAGCCAGCAGAAGCGAGGTCCGGGTCCCGGAGACGTGGGACCCGGCACTCTCCAGGAAGAACAACAGTGTGCTTATTGGTAAACACAAAACGCACTCCGGGTCCCTCCGGCAGAAGTTCCGGGCAGACGCTGGGCTGCGAGCGCCAACAGTCAGACTGTGGCTGCCGCCGTGCGGCGAGAGAAAAGACTTCAGGGCCCGGGCGACCCTGCCCCCTGGCCCGGACCCGCTCCGCCGCCCCCCGCGGCCGACCCACCTTCCCCGTCGCAGCTGAAGCCGTAGGCTTTGATCACCTCCTGCTGGATCTGCGTGGCCACGGGCAGCACGAACTGCAGCATCTTGCCCATGTCGTTGCACGCGTTGTCGCGGGCCTCGTCCATGCGGACGGCGTTCTCGGGGGCGGAGAAGGCCTGGATCACCTCGGCCAGGACCACTGCGCGCCGGGCGTCCCCGGGAAGCGGCCGGCGGGCGCGGCGGACACAGGAAGGGGAGAGTTAGAGACCCGGGCCCCGAGCTGGGAGGGGAGGACGGAAGGCAGGGAGCCCCGCACCCGCCCGGGTCCGCGTCCCTTCCCGCCCCCTGGACAGCCAAGCCGTGCGTGCACGAAGACGCCGCTCACCCTTGGCCTGCTCGGCGCTCAGGGCCGCGGGCTGCACTGACGCCGACGCCATGGACTGGCCACGCCGTTAGGAGCGCAGCGCCGTGCGGATGCAGGCGGAGCACAGAGAAAACAGCACCAGCCGCAGCCGGAAGTTTCCTCGCGTCACCCCACACGCCCCGCTCGGGGGCGCTTGACCCTCGTACAGTAGCCCAACTACCCAAGTGTATAGTAACAGTATAGGGACAGTTCTTACGTGTGACCTAGGCAGGGGGTTTTCCAGCAAACGCCAGAAAACCTACTAGACAAATTCGAAAAGAGCTGTAACACTTACAGACAGTACCCTGGAGCGAGCCCGGCATGTGCATCGACTCCACTATGGGTGAGGGTGAGATTGTGGGACGGGGAGTGGTGCATTTTTTTCCCAGCCGCTAATAATGTATAAACATATCCCTTCGGTAGGAGAAACACTACTCCAAGGAATTAGCGAAATCATTTATTTCTAGTTTGTGAACGTTTGATACCTACTATGCAAATGATCCCCGTGCTGATTGGTTGCAAAACCAACCAATCACAGTCCTTTGTGTTTTGTTTTTATTTTTTTTGGTACTGGGACTCGAACTCAGGGCCTCATGCTTGCGAGGCAAACACTCTAACCACTGAGCTAAATCCCAAGCCCAGTCCTTTGTGTTTTATTTATTTATTTTTTTAACCCTAAAACAGTGATCTGCATCAATAAATGTAGAGCGGGACCCTTGCTAGCGCTTTGCGTGACTCTCTACAGTCTTTCACTTCCAGGCCTTTGAAACTGTCGCCACTCTCAATTACCCTAGGTAATTAAGAATGCCAGGTGCTGGCCGGGTGTGCTCTACACCTGCTAACCCAGCATCATGGGAGGCTGAAGCAGGAGGATCGCAAAATGGGGGCCAGAGTAGGTAATTTAGCGGGACGCTGTCTGAAAGGGCCTGGGTTCAGTTCCCAGTGCCCAAGGCAGGAGAGGGTAGGATAGATGCAAATTGCATTGGCCTACTGAATATATGTCCAACTCTCCAACCTCCCATCCTGTGTCTCAAACTATTCTATGAAAGGACTCAGGACCCTGAAGCCTTCCTTCCAGGGGACTCTAGTGGCACCTTGTAGGATGAGTGCCAGGGTCACCTACAAGGCCCAAGTGATTTGCTAGGCCTGGCCATGCCCCCTGTGGGGTGGGTTTCTCCAGAGCTCTAGCATCTTGCGAGGGAAACACCAGCACTTGGGGCACCCCTGCCATGCTAGCCGAGGATCCAGAATCACTGCACTGCGGTCTCCCATCCAGCGTCAGGGTGCCCACGCCCAGCCCCTTAGCTGTCCTGTCCTGCTTTCTGCCTCGATAAGACCCCCAGCCCCAGCCCTGGGGCCCACAAAGAACAAGTCACAGCCAACTTTCTGGGGAGTTGTGAGGGTGCTTTTGTTTGGTTGGTTTCGATTGGGATGTTTTTTAAAGAGCATCATATAGATATTTATATATATAAATTATTAATGTGGGGCGGGGCAAGGGCATACATCGCAGAGGGGTCGCGCACACAGGGACTGGGCAGGGCAGGGGTGGCACACGATGCTACGCAAAACAGCCACATCTAACAGATGAAATAGTCACACCAAAGGGGTCAGGGCGGGGTGGTGGCCACTGAAGGTCGGGCATCAGGGATGAGGGGAGCCAGGGACAAGAAAGAGGGACCTGGTCCAACACACCATGGGTTTCTGCCCCACCCTGCCCCTCCCCACCTCCACACCCGCCCCCGGGCCTCAGCCTTCTGTGTCCCTCCTCCCTCTGCCCAGCTGCAGAGGTCCGGCCGCAGAGCAGCACCCTCTCCTTGCTCCTGATGGCAGGCAGGCTGGGAGTAGATCCTCACGGGCCCTCGTGGGGCCGGGTGCAGGAGCCATGGGAACGTTTCTGACCGCAGGCTCTACAGCGGCTTGTCGCTCTCCTTCTTCAGGTGACTAGAAAGGGAAGGAGCAGAGAGGTGGCAGACTGGGACGGCCTGCCTCGCAAGGCCGGGGTGGGGGGGGCGCTGGGAGTGGCGGGGCCCACACCTGTAGCAGTTGGGGAAGGGCAGGGAGGGCCAGCAGGCAAGGCCGCACCTGTAGTAGTCCTCCTGGGCGGGCAGTGGCGCGCTGTGCAGGGCATGGTGGGCGTGCAGCCACTGCTGCTGCTCCAGCGCCAGGCGTTGCAGCTCGGCCGACTGCGCGTGCATGGCCTGCAGCTGGTGAGCTGCTGACATCGGGGCGGACAGGGAGGCCGGCAGGTCCCGGTAAGGGGCAGCTGTGGAGGCAGAGGGCACATGACGGGTGGGTACAGGCACCTGCGCTGGTCGAGGGGACAGCCAGCCGCGGTACCCACGTGGGACACTGAGGCTGAAAGGAAGGCAACAGCCATCCTTGGAGCTGCCGGTGGTGGAGGCATCAGAAGCCAAACCCAAGCCTGTCCTGGGGAGGCCCTGTCTCTCCAGTCCCATCCCAGCACCTCATCCAGGGAAGCCCCTCGAGGCCCCTTCCCACCACCCGCATCCCCCTTTCTGTCCTCTCCAGAGCTGCCCACCCCCACCTGTCCTTACCGAAGAGCTGGTGACGAAGAACTTCGTTCTCGTGCAGAGGGTGAGGAAGAAGGGGGTTGGGGAGGGTCCCGGCCGGGTAAGGGATCCGGGTAAGATGGGACCCTGAGGCCAGCGGGTCAATGAGAGGGTGCACCGAGGCAGATGCTGGGGGGCAGAGACGAGACTGTGTCACCAGAAGGCAGGGTTAGGGAGGGGAGCCCAGGAGGAGACACACAGCGCCAAACACAAGAGGATCCAAAGGGAAACCAAGGCAGAATGGAAGCCTAGGCCTGGCCCAGGGACCCCATGTAGGGGCACCAGCCTAGGGACCTGGTGACAGACAGGAAGAGGTGCTACTGGAGCAGGGACACAGGGATGACAGGAGAGGAGAAGAGACCACAAGTGCTGGAGGGGTTCGAGAAGAAGGGAAGAAAGGCAGGCCACTTCCAGATGGAAGATGGCAGACGCATAGGAAATGAGACAGGAAGAGAAGGCAGACTAAAAAGGAGAAGACATGAGGAACCTAGAATGAACGTGAGCGTAAAGCTAGGCCAGGCAGTAACAGTCCCAGCACCATGGGAGGCTGAGGCAGGAGATGCCAAGTTTGAGCCCGGCCTGACCAACTTTGTAAGACCCAGTCTCAAAATTAAAAAAACAAAGGAGGGCTGCGGATGTAGCTCAGTGTGAAGGCCCAGGGTTCAATCTCTAATACCACCAAAACAGAACAAAACAAAAAACTGCAGTGACAGGTTAGAAGGGCTCCAGCCAGGGCCTCTGTCAGGGGTGAGAGGCCGGACTATGGGGAAGGCTGCGGGGAAGAAGGTCAGGGACACAGCAATCTCAGGAAAGGTTCCTGCCACACCAGGGGAGGGGTGTTCTGGCCGGAGGAACAGAGAAACTGGGTCAGGCCCAGGGGAAGGTGGCCCCGAAGGCCACAGCAAGGAAGCAGCAGCTCACCTGCGTGGATGGCGTCCTGCTGGTGCAGGTGCAGATGTGAGTGGATGTGGGAGTGCTGGTGGTGATGGGGGGTCACGTTGAGCATCTGCAGCCGGGCCAGCGGGTCATTGCCCAGGGCTGCCACCCTTTCTGCGTGCTGCCTCTCAGCTGCCAGCCGCTCGGCGTAGGACATGTCGGGCCGCAGGGCTGGCCCAGCTGCCAGCGCTAGACGTTCTCGCTCCAGGGGCCCCAGGCTCGGGTGGAAAGGGAAAGGGTGCAGGCCGGGCGGGCCAGGCTGCAGAGCCAGGCCCCCGTGTCGGGGAAAGGGATCCAGGCCTGGCCCAGGGACCCCATGTAGGGGCTCCAGCTCGCTAGGCTTCACCTCGAAGCCAGGTTTGAGACGGTCACGGAGATCTCGCTCACGGGCTTCCCGCTCCCTCTCCCGGGCGGCGGGGTCGCTGCTGTACAGGGCGGGGTAGCCCAGGAGCCCGGGGTCCACTGCCCCCAGGGGCACGTAGAAGGGATGGTTGCGGTTGCCTGGAGACATGACGTGAGGTCGGGCGTATTCACTGAGAGTGCGCAGGGCTGGAGTGTCAGGACCCAGGTAGGGGGGCACCGTGGCCACAGCGCTGCCCGGCTCAAACGGAGGGCGATGGGGCACTGGGCCCAGAGATGTGCACTCCACTGGAGCACGACCCTCCTGCGCCAGCTTCTGCGGGGTACAGAAGTGGAGTCAAGACTGCAGTTATGGAGACATCGCCTGTTCCCACAGGGAATCTTGCTGCTTTCTCCTAGATTTGCCCTTCCTACGACCCACAGGTTATCAGCCGCCCGGAACTAGCCCTACACCTCCGGCCAGCATCCTCCCAGCTCCTTCTTCCAGGCTGCAATGGCTCCTCCTCTCCGACAGGTGGCGAGTGACTTTCCCGCCCCCGCGGAGCCCAGCTGCGCCGCGCAGAGGGAGAGACGAAGGCGGGCTGCGCCGCTCGTGACGCACTCACCACGCTGCGTTCCAGCTCGCGCTCTTTCTCGCGCTCGCGCTCCTTCTCGCGCTCCCGCTCCCGCTCGCGCTCCTTTTCTTCGCGCGCGCGCTGTTCGGCCTCGCGCCGCACCTTCTCCACTAGGTCAGCCCGCTTCTTGGCCAGCTTGGAGCCCTCCAGCGGCACGAAGTACAAGTCGCTGCGCGCGCACGAGTTGAAGCCGCGGTCCAGGTGTTTGTTGAACCTGCCGAGCGCGGAGGCAGCGCGCTCAGCCCCCAGCCTGGGAGGCCGAGACAGCACAGCGATCGAGCCCAGCCTGGGGGGCTTAGCGAGACCCTGGCTCGAAGTAATAAAAAAGGGCCGGGGACGCAGCCAGTGTGAAGGCCCAGGTCTTGCTCACCCTGCGGCACGACCACAGCCGCCAGCAGCGCCAGGCCGACGCTGGCCTCGCCCTCCCCACGCCGGCGCTCACCTGGCCGACTGGCTGGCGTGGCTGGGCACGTCCACCACCTTGGGAGGGGGCGAGGGGCTGCGGGCCGGAGGCACCGGGCTCTCGGGGGTCTCGTACTCCTCGGCCGGCTCCTGCTTGATCTGCGTGGCGCTCAGGGGTGGTCCCGAGGCAGGGGCCGCGGCTGGCGGCGGCAGGGACGACAGGCTCGAGGGCCCCGGGGGCGGCAGAGGCCCGGGCCCCACGGTGGGCGAGCCCGGCTTGAAGGTCCCGGGGCCTGCGGGCGGGGAGGCGCCCCGATAGCCCGGCGGAGTCCCCGTTCTGAAGGAGGGCGGCGAGCCCGGCTTGTACCCGGGCGGGGTGGCCGTCTTGTAGGCCCCTGGGGACGGGGACGGGGCTCTCTTGCCGTAGGGCGGGGGCCCTGGTGGGGAGGCCGTTTTGTAGCCTGCGGGCGAGGAGGCCACGGTGGCGATGACCGTGGAAAGGGTGGCCGAGGAGGTGGTGACCGGAGGGACCGAGGGAAAGGGGTAGGGCGCCGCCTGGGGACCCTGGGAAGGGGAGGGGTGTGAACACGGGTAGGACCCTTGGGAGGAGGAAGAGGAGGAGTTGGAAGAGGAGGAGACTGGGGGGCCGCTGGGGCCTGCCTGGCTATAGGACACCTGGCCATGGGATGGGGGCAGGTGCGCAGGCCCCGGAGGGTAGGGCCGCAGGGACCCCAGGGAGGGAGACATGGCATAGGGGTGTGCGTGATGCGAGCCACTGCTCTCCAGGGGGTGGGGATACGCTCCCGAGGGAGGGGGCCCGGAGCCTCCGTGGTGCTGTGGTGGTGGCTGCTGCTGGGGCGGAGGCTGCGGCGGTGGCTGCTGGTGGTGGTGGTGATGTGCTGGGGTTGGGGGGTGCGCAGTGGACTGGGCCCCAGCAGGAGGAGGGAAGGGGCCTTGGTGGGCACTGCTGTTGGCCAAAAGGCGGCCGTAGGGAGGAGGTGGGGGCGGACCCTGGCTCCACACGGCCTGGGACGGGAGAGAAGGCTGAGTATACTTGGGAGGCTGATTGGAGACTGAGAGGCTCGTGGGGGGAGGGAAGGAGTGTGGATAACTGGGCAGGGCCTGGGAAGCTGGATACTGGGAGGCAGAGGAAGAGGAAGAACTGGAGGAGGAGGCTGCTGCGGAGATGCTGCTAGAGGATGAATAAGGGTACCTCATTGGGGGCGCTGGGGTGGAAGAGGAAGAAGCAGGGGGCAGTGGGTGGGGGGAGGGGGCCAGGGCTGGGCCCTTTTCTGGGCCCGGAGGAAGTCCACTCATGCCCTGCCCCATGGCGTGGGGAGAGGGCAGGTGCCCAGGGACTGGCTGGGCCCCCAGGCCAGGAGGAGAGGCTGAGGCGTTGTTGAGGGGTCTCAGAGCAGGTGGGGGAGGCAGGTTTGGTGTCACATGGGGGAAAGTAGCTGATGGTGGCGCGGAGGCTAGGTTCCCACCACCCACTGGGGTACTGGGTGGCTTTGTAGGGGGAGCACCACTGGCCCCAGAGGATGATATGGAAATGGGGGTCGTGGGTGGGGGGTGCTGCTTGCCCCCGCTAGGGGCCCCCACTGAAGAGACAGCCCCTCCCCCTTTAGGGCCCAGTGGGGGTCCAGAAAGAACTCCTCCACCTGCCCCCCCAGGGTAGAGCTGTGGGTGAGGGGGAGGGGCCCCAGGAGCCTGGAACATCCGGGATGTGGGGGGCTCCATGGGAGCGTGATAGCCAGTGGGTGTCCCAGGAGGATGGGGTTCAAAGCCAGGCTCCGGCTGTCTCGGGGCGCTGTCTGGCGGTGGAGGGGAAGGAGGAAAAAGCGGGGGTGGGTGGTAGGGACGGGCCGGGCCTTGGGATAGGCCCGAGGATGAATCGGAGTCATTCTCCACACTTCCGGGGCTGTAGATGCTGGGGGATGTGCTGCGGTTGTCCTGGTCTATGTCCCTGGGGTCACTGCTGCCGTCGTCATTCAGACTCCGCCCATCCAGACTGTCCAGATCGGAGGGGGACTGCGGCCGCGGGAGCTCCTGTGGTAGAGGGGAGGGCTGTGTTCTCATCTTTCCTGCCTCCCCAGGACCAGGCCCCTCCACACCACTTCCCCACAGCACCCGCTCAAGCCCACCTCCCACCATCTGGGACCCCCTGCTCCCTCCCAGCTTGTCACCTTGTGTGTCCAACCCTGTTCCTCCCCAAGTGTCCAACTCGAGTGCCTTCTCCCTCCCTACAATTCCAAACTTCTTCCTTACCTACCCTCTTATCTATCTCATTGGCCCCTTCAACCATCCTCCAAACCCTTGGTTCTTAAAAAAACCACAAACACTTCTGCATTGTCCTTATGGGGTTTTGTTTGTTTCGTTGGTTAGTTTTTTGAGACAAGGTCTCATTTTGTAGTTCAGGCTGGCTTTGAACTTACTATGTAGCCCAGGCTGTCCTCAAACTCAAGGCCATCCTCCTGCCTCAGCCTGCTGGGTGCTGGGATTATAGGTATGCGCCACCATGCCCAGCTTCTTACGTTTTATTTGTTCCTTTCTCAGCCTGTAATCCCCCAACTCTTCCAGGCCCTTTTGGTCCTGCCTAGTCATTTGTGGTCTGATCAAAGCCCTGAAGATCTGGCTGACACAACAGACATTTAATAGGCAGTAAGATACAACTTCAGAATGGTGAGAACATGGGTCAGGATGGCAGCAAAGTCTCCCACCTCAGTTTTGGTCTTTTTTGGTGTATTGGTCTCCTCGCTTTCACTCTCTGAGATCTCCTCGCTCCTGCCCTGCTTGCTGACCTTCGGAGTGGAAGCCTCCTCCACTCGGGCCTTCTGTTAGAGAGAGAGTCCCATCATCTCCCTCCTGAGCCTCCACGTCACCCTCTGCCAGGTGAGGACCCCGACACACCCCCTGCCCCTCACAGGCACCCTGGGGGACCTGAGGACCGACTACCTTGGCCGTCTGCCTGGACTTCTCAGCTTTGCCATCGCTGCTGGATGTGCTGACCCCGCCAGGGGAGGCCCGGCCCCTCGATCTCAGCTCCTCCCGGGGCCCGGGGGCCTCTTTCTTCCGTCCACTCCTCATTGACATCTGGGGGAGGAGGAAGAGACAGGCAGAGTCTTTACATCGCACCTGCTCTGTGACGTGTGTCCTCCTTTTCCAGCCCCTTCCTCCTAACCTCCTGCTCCTGACCTTTCCTGTCTTGCAGTTCTCACTCACCGAGTCTTTATTCTGTCGCGTCTTCATTCTTTAGGCTGTGGAGACCCCATTCTCCTTGGCCTGGGCAGCTGAATACAGAAACTTCTCTGCCCCACCCCAAGGTCCCCCAGCTGTGACTTGGGTAGCTGGCAGCAGGGGCAGCTCCTGCAGCTCCTGGAATTCGCAGGGCCTGCTTTCCGAGAAACCTGTTAGGAGAGGACCACCAGGCTTCACCTTGAGTCTCTGGGGCACTGCTGTTTCTGGCAGTGGGCCAAGGAAGTGGCCCTTCCCACAGCCTCTGGGCCTAGAGGGACCCACACCACTAGACAATGCTGGCCACCCCTGAGAGGCACAGTCTCCTCACTACAAATCTCTGCTATCTCTGGGGAAGGCAGAAAATTCCAATGTCTGAGCCCCATTTCAGGAAATGGCAGGATTTTTACCCTTCCCAATTCCCACAGAGTATTTGTGTGTGCACAGATTCCCAGGGCCTTGCAAGGAAGCACAAAAAACGAGGCGGAAGTCTTACTGTGCTGGATCCCTTCTTTGTGGCAGGCCCTTTACATACAGGACTTCATGGAATATTTACAACCAGCCCCAAAAGGTGGGCATCGTTATTCTCATTAGGCAGGGGAAGGAACTGAGGCTCAAAGCCGGTGACTGTGATTTGCCCAGCCTCCCACAGGGAGGTACCAATGACAGAACCAGGATCCGCCCTGTCTCGGACTTCAAAGCCGGCTCTCTCTTCTATACTTCGCCATGTTCCCCTCAGAAGTTGGTGCAGAGAATTCTCAGAAGGCCTAGATCGCTCACAGAGATGTGAATCTTTCTTCACATCAGAGTGGGTAGAAGAATGTCCCATTGTGTGATACACGGGCACACAGCCCCACCAGTTCCAAAACCACATCTAGACCCCACCGCGGTGCACGGCCTCGCTGCGGAGTCTCGTTGGGACATGCGCCCGGTCCGGCCGCCTTCACACCCACAGGTTCCCCAGCCACAGATGCCACCAACCGTGGATCAAATACTCAGGAAAATAACTGCAGAAAGTTCCAAATACTCAGGAAAATAACTGCAGAAAGTTCGAGAAAATAAAATTTGAGCACAGCACACACTGTGCCCTGCGCTGAATCTGCAGGAATGAAGTGACTCGCAGCCGCCCGCCCTGTCACAGACCCAGGTGTCTCTGCAGCTGTCACTGGTCACTTCTCTCGGCCTCCTCTGCACACCAGGCAGTGGGGCCTCGGAGGCTCTGCAGTCACTATTCCCTCAGCAGCACAGTACAACAGTCACTCACGGGGCGTTTACACTGTATTAGGTGTTGTATGTAATCTAGGGACAGAGTATACAACAGATACCGCCCCGCTCTACACCAGGGTCTGGAGCTCTGCCCAGTTTGGGTCTGTAGTGGGGGGGGGTCCCCAGAAACAGCCCTCCAGATACCCACGGAGGCCTGTATGCGCATTCCCTGAGGCCTGGGGAAAGCCAGGGTGTCCACATTAACAACCAAAGGCTCAGAACAGCAAACGTGAAAAAGATTCCAAGTACATATCAGCAAACATACAGATTTACAATTTTTGCTTTCAGATCAACAGTTTTTAAGCCGATCTTCCCACTTGGCAGAGAGCCTACCCATCTATATCTATCAATAGACGGGGTGGGGGTGGCATACACCTATAACCCCAGCACTCTGGAGGCTGAGGCAGGAAGAGAGAAAGTTTGCTGCAGCCTGGGCACCTTAGTGACTTAGGGAGACACTGTTTTAAAATTTAGATGAGGATGCCCTGGGGAGAGAGCTCAGTGGGAAGGCCCTGGGTTCAGCCCCCAGTACTGCAAAAATAAAGCAACAGACAAGTATCATATGTCTGTCCAGTTGTTTTCATTTGCACCTCTGTATTTCTCCATTTTGTTTTGTTTTTTGAGACAGGGTCTCACTACGTAGTTCAGGTTGGTCTTAAACTCACTATGTAGCCCAGGCTGGCCTCAAACTCACTGGGATCCTCCTGCCTCAGCCTCCCAAGTGCTGGGATGACAGGTGTGCACCACCATGCCAGGCTTTTTGTACCTTTTCTTGCTAAGGATCAAATCTCTGCATATTACTGACTATATATGATCTTAAGAGAACAAAAAATGCCATTTTCCTGCCACTTACCTTTCTAGCCCTTCCACTGAAGTTAAGGATATGAGGGTGTTCTTTTCTCGTTACTGACCTTTACCCAGTAATGTCAGATCTTTCTTCTGGAACTAAGTGCTGCTGGCCTTGGGGGGACCCGACCAAGCCTGCCCCACTGTTCTGACTTAGAAGACTGCTAGGTGAATGTCATTTCCACATTTCTAGAGCATATTTTCCCCAAGGAATGCAGAGCAATCACTTCTCACTTGCCCCACTGAACCTAATGAGCAGGCAGTGAGGACTCCAACCTTTCCAGGGAACTTACTAAAGGCGTATGTAAGAGTCACAACATACCTGGGTGTGATGGCACACACACTGTAATCCCAGCACTCTGGGAGACTAAGGCAAGAGGATCACAAATTCGAGCCCAGCCTGGGCAACTAAGTGACTTAGTAAGACCCAGTCTCAAAATAAAAAATAAAAAAGGATGGGGATGTAGCTCACTGCAAAGGCCCTGGGTTCAACTCAGTGGTGGGGAGGAGTAGTCACAGCATAGCTGGGACAGAGCCCCAGGTCTGATGCTATGCAGCCAGGCATGGGGGTACACACCGGTAACCCTAGCACTTGAGAGACTGAGGCAGAAGGATTGCAATACCCTATCTCAAAAAACAAGAAATAAAAAAATGATGTTGTGCCCAATGGATTAGTCATTTTCCTTCAACTACAGCTAACACCACATTTTTGAGTTATTGTGGACATTGGTTCTAAAATACTATCAACAACAGCTACAACGAAATCTAAAGAACAAGACCCGACAAACAAAAGGCAAAAACAATGTTAACAAAAGCACAACAGGTGACTGTGACTGGTTATCTTCAGCAGCCCTCCTGAGGCAGGATGCCCACCTCTCTGCCCCATCACAAAACCTACTCGCCACGTCAGCTAAGAGCTCGGAGACCCAAAATGTCAGAGAAATACAGCAAGGTACCGGAAGAACCAAGCAAGAAGAGTGTCTTCTCACTTTGTTCACCAGTTGAAAGCTGTTAAAATCTGCAATGAACATACATGAAGAAGAAAGCAGTCACCCAAGGGGAGTAACCAGGGAGAAGGGCGGCAGGGAGGCGCATTTCTGAGCCCTGCTGCTCTCGGCCTGGAAGTCCCTGCCTCTAAGGTGCAGTGCGCACCTGCCTTTCGCCTCCACTGCCTCACTGCAAAAGGAAAATGACAAGTGAGACTGCGGAGGCAGAATAGTGAGAGACAGGAAAACAGCCCTTAAGTAAGTACGAGAAAAGAACTTAAGGGAAAATATGGGAGCCATGCAGGACAAATTTCAGGATCCCGGGCCCAGCCCCCGGCCTTCCAGGCCACGAACCAGTCCACGTAACCCTGAGACCCCAGTGCTGCCCAGACCTGCAGATGACCATGATGCCCCAGCCTAAGCCTTCTTAGAATCCAGGACTGTCGGAGCAGCCTCGGGGCCATCGCTCCTATAATCTCTTCATCTTACAGTGCTGAGACTCAAAGCAGGAGCGACTTGCCCAAGGTCACAGTTAGAGGCCCAGCCAGGCCTAGCCCAGGGCTCCTGGCTCACTACACTGCTCTAGGCTCTTTCCCAGCCTCTGCTCCTGAGCCACCCTCACCTGGACCCATATGGAGCACAAACATAGAAGGTCAAAGGTTAGGTGAGGGACAGGATCACCCCAGGCACAGTCTGGGAAAGAGAAGAAAGATGCAAAGACTTCAAGCCGGGCCTGGTGGTGCATGCCTACAACCTAAGCACTCAAGAGTCTGAAGCAGGAGGATCGCCTCAAGTTCGAGGCCAGCCTGGACTGCACAGGGAGACCTTCTCAAAAACACAGAGGAGCTAGGCGTGGTAGCACACACCTGTAATCGCAGCACTTGGGAGGCCGAGGCAAGAGGATTGCCAAGAGTTCGAAGCTGGCCTGGGCCACATAGTGACTTCAAGGTCAACCTGAACTAACACCAAGACCCTGTCTAAAAAAAAAAAAAAAAAACCACCAAGGAATTCAAGGTTAAGAAAATAGAAGAAGAAAAAAAGGAAATGTAAGAAATGGAATAACAGGGGTTTGGGGATTTAGCTCAAGTGGTAGAGTACTTGCCCTCAAGCCCAAGGCCTTGAGTTCAGTCCCCAGCACCCAAAAAAAAAGAAAAGAAAGAAAGAAAATGGAAGAACAGTGCAAAGAACCAAAAAGACTACTGCATGTGAAACACAATAAGGGAGACAGAGCCCGGAACACACTGCTCAAAAATGGTCTAATTTGTTTTTTGTTGTTTTCCAAGTCCTGGGGATCAAACGTAGGTCCTAGTGCATGCTAGGCAAGCACTCTACCACTGAACCCCACACACACACACACACACACACACACACACACACACACAGCCAAGATGGTATAACTTGAACAAGAACAACTTCATCCTCCCACCATGCCTAGGTGCTTAGGTGGAAGGACTTGGAAAGACACAAATGACCTGCAAGTAACATGTCTACCTCTTCCAACAACCCACTGGAGGGACAGGGATGCATCCCGTTGGGGGTTTGGGAAACCCAATCACTGGCAGCACCAACACACACCCTAGGCCCAGCCAAGGGCCCTAGGACTCGCCTCCAGGCCTAAGTCCAATCAACATCCCACTAGATCACTGCCATGGCAACAAAAAGGCAAAGAAAATGCCCCACTAGAGACCATCCCAGGGGCCCATCTGGCAGCCACCACCATCACCCCAGTTGCCAAACAACTCTTACCCTCCTAGAGTAGCACCCTAGGGACTGCGGGTTAAGGGTCCCTACTCCAGGCACAAAGGGAGACCTCTGAAGACATCCCAGCTGAGGGCAAACGCTGGGATTGCAGGGTGGAGGTTACAACTTGTTTGGAATGCCTAAGGTTGCCAATTCTCTCCTCTCCTCCATCCTCCTAGAAACCCTTTCTTTCTAACTCGCCTTCAGCAGCCTTGTCCTCTTTAGTTTTAGAAGGATGCACACTACTGGCCCCCAATGCCCCTCTCAAGAAGTAACTAAGCCTGCCAGTGGGAAAATGGGGTCAGAGGTGAGCTGGAGTAGGGAAATCAAAACTGAGTCACAAAAGACACGGCCTTCCCACCTCCACCCCAAAACCGTGGGCTCCACTTCTCAAAGCTGGGCCTCTCCCCGCTCCTCTCCGACCCTCGCCCTCCCCCGCCCCGCCCCCGCCCCATGCCCCGTGCCCCTTTCTCGACAGCAGCTAGAATCCCTCACGGTCCACCTACCACACCCCTTTCCCGGTTCCCACTTCCCTTCTGCCCCTAACGCCCGCCCGCAACCCCGGCTCCGGGGGGCTCCGGTCCGTGCGGCTCCTCCGGGTGCCTCCGCGACCCACCTCGCCGCACCTCTTCAAACCCTTCGGCTTCGCCGCGAACCCCCTCCCGGCACCCGCCGGGTTTCCCCTCAGCCCTCCGCCTCGGCGTCCTCCTGCACGGCCCCCAGCGCGGCCACCCTCGGCCCCATCGGGCAAAGCGATGGCCCCGCTCCAGGGACCCCTCCTCCCCCAACCCTCCCGGCCCAGCCCCGCGCGGGGCGCCCCATCCGCGCGCCCCAGCCGGCCAGGGAGGGCCCGCAGTGGGGACGCGATCGGGAAATAACAAATGGAGACGGCGGCGGGAGGGGACCGGGAGGGTGGGGGTGGGGAGCCGCAGGCCGGCCGGGCCGGGCCGGGCCGCCGAACCCCGCGGGCCGGCCGGGGCCGCGGACCTTACCTGGGTGGCTCGGGACGCTGGCTGCCGGCTCGGCGCGGGATCCGGGCCCGGCGCCTCCGGGGGGCGGCGGCGGCTGCTCCCCGCCCCCCTCTCCGCTTCCTGGCTTCAGTCGCCGCCGCGACGACGGCGGCGGCGGCCCCGATTCCCCCGGAGGGCCGCCCCCATGCCCCGGTCCCCGCCCGGCCCGATCGCCCGCGGCCCGGAGCCGCCGGATCCGCGCGCCCGCCCGCGCCCCCGCGTCCCCGCGCCCGCGCCCGCGCCGCCGGCCCCGCGGTCCCCAGTCGAGGCGCCCCGCCCGGCCCCCGCCCCGCCCCGCCCCGCCTGCCTGCGCGCCCCTCCCCCTCCCGGCCGCGGCGCCCCCGCGCGGGTCCCGGCCGAGGCCCCGGCCCGGCGCCGGGCTGCGGGCGGGCGGGCTGGGCGGCGCGTCCGGCGACTCGCGCAGAGAGCGGCCGCGGAGGGAGGGAGGGCGCTCGGAGGGGGGGATGGGAGCCGAGCGGGGCGGGGAGGGAGCGCTGGGACTCGGCCGGGCCGGGCGCGAGCGCGGGAGGGCGGCGCGGAGGGGCCGGGCGGGAGGAGGGGCCGCGCCGGGCCGGAGCCGGGCCGGGAAGTTCGGGGGCGGCGGGGGCGGGAGCAGTTTGGGGGCCACCGAGGGGGATTCCGAGGTTTGACGGGGGAGACGGGCGGCGGAGGGCCGTGGGGCGTGTGCAAGGGGCAGGGGAGCGGCTGGGGCTGTTTCCAGAGAGACTGCCGTGGAAGTTTGGGGATTTAGAGGAGGGAGAAATTGAGCAAAATGAAGACACGTACAGGAGGACGGGGTTGCTGGAAGAAAGTGGAGTCCGCGGGGTGGTTGGTGTTGGGAAGAGTGGGGACTGTGCGACTTGGGGGTGAGGGAGGAAGTCCAGTGAAGTCTAAGGAGGCAGCGGGAGAGCCAATGAGGGGAGCCCTAGAAGGGACGCATGGGGCCAGGAGCCTGCCCAGGTGACACTGGGGTTCTGAGTGTCGGGTGGCCTGTCCTGGGGCTGGGGCCTTCCGTCAAGCTGAGGGGGGGTTTCCTTTGGCAGGTAATTCGGGGAGACGAGGTTAGAGAAGATTGGAAGGTGGCAACGTGGAGGGAAGGTCGTTGATGAGGAAAGCGGAGAATCGGAGAGGTGACAGAAATGTGGGATGCAGGCCCGGGCCAGGCAAGGGCCACAACGGGCCGAGACCATGGTCCTCGGGCTCTTCCAGCCACTGCCTCCTCCATTTTCCTCCTCAAGGCTGTTTGAAGTCATCACTCATTGGTATCTAAGGTCACAGGGAGGGGTCAGGTGGGCACTGGGCTCAGTGCGGCCCACGTCCCCAAGAACCTCAGGCTCCCTATCCCAGTAGTTCAGGTCTGCAGACTGTCCCCAGCACTGACAGCAGGCTCTTCTTGCCCTGCCTTTCCCCTCCAACGCTCCACAGGCTGTCAGAGCCGGCCACCCCCGATCTTCATCCTTGAAGCCAGCACCCCCACCATCCACCACTGGTGCCTTCTGGGCTCCCTCCCTGGCCTCACACCAAGCTGCAACATCTCCCAGGACAAAGGACACCAGAAAGACGGGGTGATTTTTGGCAGCTGAAATTGGGAAGGCCAGAGAAAGGGAGGGAGGCAGGCTGGGAAACAGGAAGAGCTGGAGCTGGAGTCTGGATTGGGAACCCTCGTAGCTCTCTGCATTTGGGGTGAGAGTAAGGTATTTGTGGGGCCAGTCCGGCTGGAGGGAGTGAGGGTGCTCAACTGGCAAGCTCTCACCTGCCTGCTGGGAGAGGAGGTTGGGTCTGTAACAACACAGATTTTGTGTCGGGAGCACTGAATAGCTCTAAACAGATTCCCGAGCACGGGGGAACAAGGAATAGGAGGAGAATGCTTCCTTGGCCTAGGAATGAATCATCACTCTGAAGTCCCTTGAATCGCTGGGACTCACTTTACTGCCCCATGCCCACGTTCCTTGCCCCTCCCAGGGCCTCCCTCAGACCAGGCCCTTATCTCCCTGCGCCCCTGCCTCCCTCCCTCAGGCTCTAGGATGGCCCCTACTCTTTCCTTCACCTCCTAGTTTCAAGACTCCTCCTTGCCCCCTGCACTCTTTCTCCACTACATTTCCTAACTTCTCAGTAGTCTCTCACTGGGCCCTGACCCAGGCCCTTCCCAAATCCCTTTCTGACTGAGCCTTTGTCCCTTGCTTTTTAAGCACTAAGACATGGACCAGGATGGTACCTAACCTGAACATGAAGGAAAATTTTAGCCATAGGTGGGGACAGGGCTGGGAGAGTGGGAAAAGAAGCCAGGGCCTATCCCTTCCAGCTCCTCCCTTACCTGAGGCCAGGCTCACAGCTCGGGCTGCAGGGAACCTGCCACACACACACACAAGCACACACCCCGCCATCCACCCCAGCTCCCTCTCTGGCCCCAGCCCCCCACAACCCACTGGTCTCCAGGCAACGGCACAAAAGGAAAGTGGAGAGAGGGGCCAGGGAGGCCCGGCGAGCGAGCTGTAACCCAATCCAACCCGGTACCTGGGGGGAGGGGGTGGCTGTAGAGAAGGCAACCTAGCAGAGAGGGAGGGAGGAAGGGACAGAGGTTAGAAAAGGTGGCTTCAACTACAATTGTCCTGGCTGGCCTGAGAATTACTGAGGAAGGTTGGGGTCATGGACCCCGGAGAAAACAGAGAGCCACAGAGAAAAGTGCTGTGAGCCCCAAGGGAGCTGAAAGGGGTGCTTGGAGAAGGGAAAGATGAGCTGCCCCCATTGAAATTAAGAGGCACGAGGAAGGAGAGGGCAGCAAGCAGCTCTTTGAACTGAGAATGGCTGAAGTGTCAGGGACACAGGAATGAGGGCAGAGACGTGGGCCCTGCCCATGCTCAACTGGAAGCTTCTTTGAGCCTTGGAGGTGCTGGATGGCAGAAGGAGCCAGGACCAAAACTCAGTAGAAGCAGAGTGGGAGGCCCCTAGAGCATACAACCTTGAAATTCTGCCCACCCGAAGTGGGCTGAGCCTCTCTGCGGTGTTCTGCAGAACCCTGACTCCCCCTAGTGGCCGCAGCTGCCCCTGTGCAGACCCTGCAGCCGTGCACTGAGCCCGCTTGTCCCCCAGGTCCCTGGGCTCCCTTCAGCAGCTTGACACACAGCCTCTCGCCACACACCGCGCCCTGCTCACGGTCCGGCCAGCTCTGGCCTGCTGAACTCCTCGGGTCCCGGGTCTTGGGTTTGTGGAGGACTCAGCTGCCTCGGGCCTCCCCTATACCCCTGGTACCATCCTTCCCTCCCCGTTCCTCCTCCTCCAAGGGCTGGTTCCCTGGGCCCTGGGGCTAGCCGGCGCCCGCCTAGCCAGGTGGGATGGGCAGTGTCACGATCATGGCCATGTCCTTCAGCTGGTCTTGCTGCATGCCCACCCCCAGCTCTGCTATCCACGTGCACCACCATCCGGGTCCTCCATCTTCTCTCCCCTCACATGCAGCAGAGTAAGACTCTTCAGACACAAGAACGCACTGTGATTCAGACTTTAATGTGGTGCTCAGTTCAACACCACAGTGGTGGTAGCAGCTGTGGAGCAGGGCACGGGAGAGCGAACCGGTGCGCTGGTGCAGCTGGAGGAGGAACAGGGAACCTAGGGCTGGGGAGAGAAAATGGGGAGGAGCCCCCCGGCACGCAGCCCACTCTGGACCAGCCCAGGCTTCGGTAATACACACAACACAACCGACGCTGGCCCGTTTTCAGTTACCCTTCCACGTCAGCAAGACGTCTCACCCCAGCTCACCGCGGGATCTACAGTCACATAAAGACAGATGCCATCCTCTCAAGTCAGGCCAGCTTTAGGCCCTCGGGTTATAGGGAAATGAATAATTAACAGGATGAATTAAAAATAAATAAATGGGCAAATATATAGGCTAAAGCCATAGCTAGGTATGACCACACACCCACCCAGGCTCCACACAGTTCATGGCTCACATACGACATGGAAGACACATGGGACAGGGCAAGCAAGGTGACACGTGGGCCCACTCCCAACACCTCAGCACACCAGCAGCGAAGCTCCTGTCACGGACAGACGTTCTTCCTTAGACCCCCTTACAATCCACGTCCTCATTTCCAGTTTTTGAGAGAAGAGAGAATAGAAAGGGGAAATGGAGAGTGTGGAACCCCAGAGGACAGGGCTCAGAGAGGAGGGAGGGCAGAGAAGCAGGGCTTGGATTCGCCAAGGAGGAGCAGCCGGAGCAGGTCAGTCGGGGGTTCTGGGTGCTCTGGGCTCGGGATGCGGGTGGAGTAGATGATCACAGGCCAGGACAGCAAGGAAGAGGTTCCAAGAAGAGGGACAGAGGGTCCAAGTGTCTGGGCAAGAAGAGGGTTCACAGCACACTGGGATTGCGGAAATTGTGTCCAGCGAAGCGTGCTTCATCTCCCAGCTCTTCTTCAATTCTGAGAGATAAGCAGAAACAAGACAGTCAGGCTGCTGGAAGTGGAACAGTGGGCGTGTGTGTGTGTGTGTGTGTGTGTTTGGTACTAGGGACTGAAGCCAGGGGTGCTCTGTCACTAAGCTACAGCCCGTTTTTATTTGTGAGACAGCATCTCACTATGTGGTTCAGGCTGGCCTCAAACTTACTTCTATCCTCCTGCCTCAGCCTCCCTCGGTGCTGTGATTATAGGCATGACAAATGAGGTTTCTAACCCCGTGGCTTTGGGCTCCCCATCACCCTCACCTCATGAGCTGGTTGTACTTAGCCAGGCGCTCAGAACGGCACGGGGCACCAGTCTTGATCTGAAACATTCCCAAAAGATGGCACCTCGCAGCTGTCCCCTTTACCCCCTGAAAAGAAACCTCCCTCCCCTTTCTTTTCCTGTTACAACAGGACCTAGGGCTGCCCACTGAGCCACACCCCCAGCCCTGAAACTTCTACTGCTGAAACTTCCTGGATGTTCTCCAACAACCCAACAGTCCCACCAAGACCACCTCCATCCTGCAGGCTGCCCACTCACCTGGCCAGTGCACAGCCCCACCACCAGGTCAGCAATGAAGGTGTCCTCGGTCTCTCCCGAGCGGTGACTCACCATGACCCCCCAGCCGTTCTCCTGAGCCAGCTTGCACCTGCACCCGTATACCAGCCCTGAGCCCCGGTCCACACAGCTGTGTGCACCCAGCCCCACCCACCCCTGGTCTGTAGCAAGAAATATGGGGAGGAGCCCCGAGAACAGCAGGTGCAGAGTGCAGAGCTGAGAGGACGTAAGGGGACTTGGCTCTCTGCTCCCTTTGGCAGTCTGGGTGGGATCAGGTTGGGCGCGCTGGCAAGAGAGGGCCTGCAGGGATGGGGCTGAGAGCAGAGGCCCAGGAGCCACTCACGCCTGGATGGCTTCAGTGACCGAGCCGATCTGGTTGACCTTGAGCAGCAGGCAGTTGCAGGCCTTTTCCTCCACTGCCCGCTCAATGCGCTTTGGGTTGGTCACCGTCAGGTCATCCCCCACAATCTGGATGCCTACATTGGCGGTGAACTTGGACCAGGCTGCCCAGTCATCCTGGTCAAACGGGTCCTCGATGGAGACCACTGCGGAGGAGCGTGAGGGACTGTTAGCCTGCCTGGCTCTCTGTTTGGGGCAGGGATGCCCCCCTTTGATTTTCTGAAATGTTCAGGACGCCTGACTGTAACAAAGCCTGCTCGTCCTTTTTTTGTTTTTGTTTTTGTTTTGAGACAGGGTCTTGCTATGTAATTCAGGCTGGCCTCCAACTCACAGTAATCCTCCTGCCTCAGCCTCCCGGGTTCTGGGGTTACAGGTGTGCGGCACCATGCCCAGCTCATTTATTCATTTATGTTCTTTAATTTTTTGAGCGTCTCACTTAAGTTGCCCAGGCTGGGCTCAAAATTGCAATCTGTGTCAGCTTCCCAGAGTGCTGGAATAACAGGTGTGTGCTGCCACCCCCAACTCCCAATTCTTATTTCCTAAACCTTCGAATAACAAGGGTCCCCAACCTTCCTCACAACCTGACTTTGCATTTTCCTAATCTCACTGCCAGGAAGCCCTTCCTCATTATTAGTCTAAGTCCTTCCTGCTGCAATTGGTGTCTGTCTCTTCTTGCTCTGTCTCAGGAAAACAGATCTGAACTGCCTCCACCCCAGGGCAGAAGCCCTTGGTAGACTTGGAGAGGGTATTTTCATCCCTCATCAGCTGCCTTCTCCATTCACACATCACTCAGCCACAATTTCAACCAAGGATCCTGAAACGCACTAGTTGGACGTTAGGGCAGGTCAGCCTTGATTTCCTACCAGAGTCTCCCCATGATCCCAGTAGCTTCTACTCAGGACCTGAAGCATATGGAAACTGAGGCATTCCAGGCCCTGCACAGCCCCGTCTGCTGCACATCCTTCACCCTGCCCTAGTTCTCAGGTTCCTCTTGGCACGTCTCCACCTGGCAGCTGAGCTGGCACCCATGAAGTCCAGAGTCGCCCCAACTGGTCTGCCCCACCATAGCCAAGCTCTCACCAGGATAGTCCCTGATGAAGTCCTGGTACAGCGCCCCCAGCTGGTCTGCAGTGATGTATCGGGAAGGATCTGCTGGGGACTTGAAGTCCAAGTCGTATTTGCCATCTCGGTAAAACTCTGAGGCGGCGACATCCATGCCAATGACAATCTTTTCGGTGTAGCCGGCCTTATCAATGGCTTCTTTCACTAGCTCCAAGGCTACAGAGTGGAAGAAGGTGAGAATGTAAGGAGGAGGAGAGGGCAGGGAAGGAAGGAGAGAAACAAAATTCAGAGCAGGGGCGGAGGGCTGTTGCCTTGGGAGATGAGGCTCCACTGGTTGTCAGCGCTGTGCCTAGGTCTGGGAGGAAAAGGAATGGAACTAACAGCATTTTTGTGTGTGTGTGTGTGTGCTGGGGATCAAACTCAGGGCCTTGGTGCTTGGGAGGCAAGTGCTCTAACCATTGAGCAAAATCCCCAGCCTGAGAACCTTAACTCAACTACCTATATAGTTTCTATTCACAATAGAGTTTCTCCCAAGGCACAGGAAAATTAGGAATCCTAGCGGATTAAGAGGCTAGGGTAGGGACACTATAAATTTGTAATGTGTTCCCTAAATTACGGCATATTTCATCAAACTGAGGCGCCTATGAAGTTAAAGAATGGATGGACCCACAAGTCACCTAGAGCATCTCCTGGGATCCTCAGGGGCTCGCTCCAGCGAGTACATGCCGCTACTACCAGGTCTGGCCGGGTAGGTAAGAAACTGTCCCCCTAGGTCAGCCTGTGAAGCTGGCGGGCCATGACCACACCCCTGGGCTGGAACCTCGGGGGTTTGCAGGAGGCCAAGGACCCTCTGCCCACACTCCTCAGAACTCTCGGGGCAGAGTGTGTGCCCTTCCTGACATCCGGGATGTGGAGCTGGCCTCACCTTCACTGTTCTCCAGGATGTTGGGGGCAAAGCCGCCTTCGTCCCCCACGTTGGTGGCATCCTTGCCATACTTGTCCTTGATGACCCCCTTGAGGGTGTGGTAGACCTCCGCCCCCAGGCGCATGGCGTCCCGGAAGCTCTCGGCCCCCACGGGGAGGATCATGAACTCCTGCATGGCGAGCTTGTTTCCAGCGTGGGAGCCACCATTGATCACGTTGAAGGCCTGGGAGCCACAGTGGGACAAAGGTCAAAGCCAGGACTTCAGCCTGGGCCCGGCGGCCCAGACCCAGAGCCTCAGGTCCCGTCCTGTCCTTTCAATTCAGCTGCCTCGTTCCCTTCCCCCCATCCTTCCTCACAGGGCCGCACCCCTCCCTCCCACCCCGGAGAGGCCCAGCAGGCACAGTGCGCAGCGCTCACCGGCACAGGCAGGATGAGGTCTGAGTTCCCGGCCAGCTGAGCGATGTGGCGATAGAGGGGCAAATCCCGCTCAGCCGCCCCGGCCTTACACACGGCCAAGGACACACCCAGGATGGCATTGGCCCCAAACTTGGCTAGGAGATTACAGAAGAAGGAACTGAGCAAAAATGCCCCCCTTTCTGGTCCCTGCCTCCCCCTGTATTCCCCAAAAGAGCCAATAAAGGAGAATATCCCCTGGAGGCTGGGGATGTATCTCAGTGGTTAGAGTGCTTGCCTTGCAAGTACAAGGCCCTCAGTTCGATCCCCAGCACCAAAAAAAAAAAAGAAGACCATCCCCTCCCCACTCCAGCCATGTCTCATCCTTTCTGGGCTGCAAATAGCAGGGCAAGGGAGGAGGTGACTGCAAAGGGCAGGAAGCCGCACCTCCTTCTAAACAGCCCCCGGACTGTCTCTTGCCAACTCCCTCCTCTTTATGAGAAGTTCTCCCTCTGTCTAATGTCACTCCCTCCCACCACAGCGGCTTTGGGAGGACAGTCGCTCCTGAGGAAAGCCCTGAACCCCACACAGTCCCTCCAGTTCACCCTCACCCCTGCCCACTCTCTCCTGGTCCCTGCTTACATTTGTTCTCAGTCCCATCCAGCTCCAGCATAAGGTTGTCCAGTTTCTCTTGCTCTACCACAGACAGACCCTGTGGACAGAATCCCCATCACCCAGGGCAGGAGGGAGGCCAGCCCTAAGGCAGAGGGTCCCCCCCTTCGCACACAGACACCCATCTGGCGGGGGTGCATCCTGGTCCCTGCAACAGCAGCCTGTCAGCAGGAGGGGACTGGAGCGCCCATGGGAGCAGGGGCAGCAAGGAGTCTCTTCTCCCGTCCCCTCCTCCTCCCCAGCCAGGGGCAAGCCTCACTGAGCTGATGAGGGCAGGTGCGATGGTGGTGTTGATGTGGTCCACTGCCTTCAGGACACCTGGAGAGAGAGAGAGGCTGGCTGGTCAGGGTCAGGAAGGGTCAGCCTGGGAGGGGTCGGAGGGGATAGCGAGGAGGAGAAAGGGCCATGTCTGCACAGGGTAAGGGTGTGAGGCCGGGGGTGGCAGAGGCTGGAGAAGAAAAGGCCTCACCTTTGCCTAAGTAACGCTGTTTGTCTCCATCCCTCAGTTCCAGGGCCTCATAGATGCCAGTGGACGCTCCGCTGGGGACTGCAGCCCGGAAAAGACCTGGGAGACGTCACAGTGAGGAGAGGGAACTGCGGAGCCAGGGATTCCTTCAGCCTTCCAGTCCTCCCCGCACAGTGCATCCTACACACACACACACACACACACGCATGCACCCTTGAGCCAGCTGCACAAGCAGGAGCCTCTTCATCCAGCCAGCTGAGACCCCACAGACACAAGTGGGAGCCCACAGAAGTGAAGCAATGCCAGGCAGCACACACACACCCGTGTACGCACACACATGCACACACACGTGTGTTCAGGCACACGCAGAGGCAGGACACGTCTCCCACTAAACTACAACACAGGAATTCCCCACACAGTCCAGCCTGGGGAGCCTGGCCCAGCCCTCTGCCCTCTGTATCAAGGGAGCCCCCCGCCCTGGCCAGCGTAGCCGCGGCCTCAGTTCAGGCAGAGAAACTGGGAGCCCCACCCTACCTTTGGCAGTGTGGAGATCCACCTCCACGGTGGGGTTCCCACGGGAGTCCAAGATCTCCCGGGCCCAGATCTTCTCTATGGACATGGTGGCTGGGTGCTCCTGGGGTGGAAAGGAAGGAAGGAAAAAGATAAGAGGCTTAGGGGGTGGAGCCTGAGTTCTGAGGGAGGGACCAGCGGCTGGGAAAGAGGTTACCGCAGTGGGTGGGGGTGGGGAGGAGCGGGCTGCAGTTGGCAGCAGTAAAGGGGACCCCTCCCCCCGGGGGAGAAGGTCAATGCAGTGAGGAAGGGGAGGTCACTGCAGTGGGAGGCGGGTAGGATCAAAGGACCAAAAGACGAGAGAACACCGCAGGGAGGAGGGGAGTGGCCTGGCAGAGGTTTCCTGGCGTCTGGGTAGCTTCGCTGGCGGTGGGGGTCCCCAGATCGCCCCAGAGCTCGCCTAATGGTTGCCAGGCCAGAACATTTCCCGTAAGCCAGGAAAAAGCTTCTCCTGCAGACCCCCATCCTGCCCTAACTCAACACCCCAGCCCACCGGCTCTACCACTCCAGGGTCCCTCCTCTTTCCCAGGGACTTACTGCAGGGGAGGGAGTCTGGGGACAGAGTTCTGAGGACAGGGTCCTGGGGGGCAGGGTCCGGGGGGCAGGGTCCTGGGGACAGAGTCCGGGGGACAGGGTTTTGGGGGGCAGGGCCCTGGAGACAGGATCCTGGGGGCAGGGTCCTGGAGCTGGCCCTCCCTCCCCTGGGGGTTGTAGCGGGGTGGGGGAGGATGAGCGGCCCAGCCGCCCCGGCCTTCAGACTTCAGACGGACGCCCCGCTCCTGGCATCCCTCCCCGGGCAACGAGGGCGATGTGGGGACGCGTGGGAGCGAGGGGAGTCTAAGGAAGTGGGGGGTGGAGGAAGGCGAGAGAAGACATTTCCCCAAACGCCAGGCACAAAAGGACGCGCAGGGAGGGAACGCACAGCCCGAGGAGAAGCGAATTTGGGACTCGATGGGCAGGACGGGGCGGAGGGGAGAGGCTGGCGGGCTGCAGGGCGCGAGGGGAGGCGCAGGTGCGGAGGAGGCGAGGCCGAAGCGGACAGCGGCCGGCCGGGCCCAGCAGGTGCGCAGCGCCCCTCGCGCGCTAGGCCGGGCGGGGGCGGGGGCGGCCAGGGGAGGGTCGGGGCCCGGGCCGGGGCTTCACCTCGCTCGGGCTGCAGGCTCAGCCGGCGGTGCGGACGGTGGCAGCGGTGGCGGCGGCGCAGGGAGGACGCGACGCGAGGCGGCGGCGGCGGCGGCGGCTGCAGCTCCCGGCTCGGGCGGGCGAGGGGCGGCGCCTGCAGGGCCGGCGGGCGCATGTGACCCGGAGCCCCCGATGAGTCAGGAGCTGCCGGCGGAGACGCACGTACGAGCCGGCGTGGGGGGCCGAGGGGGGGACCGGCGGGGCGGGGCGGGCCGGGGGAGCGAGGGGGATGGGCTGGGGCGAGCTGGCCCACGCGCGCTGGTGCCCACGCCCCGGGCAACTCCGAGGAGACGGGTGCCGCCGCACACCAGTAATCCGAGTCCGGGTTTCACAAACCGGGTTAGCCCCGCACGCAGTACCGAGATGTCTCTTTATTCGAAAACCCAACTGTCCGCACCGCCCCAGCAGGCTCCAGGCAAAGATCAGGCCCCCGGCGGGCGCACCCCACCCTGCCCAGGTGCCCATCGCAGAACCGGGGCGTCTGGCTGTGACCAGCGTTCAGCTCTGGAGCGAAGGGAGGCACCCTCTGTCTCCTGGTTTCCTCGGCTTGTCCCCCTGATGATGCTGAAGTACAAACGTGGGGTCCCCGCCCCCGCAGTCTTATCAGGTCTCTGGGCCAGGGCCGTCGTTGCCTTCCTGGGGAAGAGGACAGAAGTAAAGCCTCTGCCCCTGTCTGGAGTGCCCAGCTGCCTGGGTTTCCCGGCACTTTTCTGCCTCACCCTGCCCTCCTTTTTCCTGCCATCCCTGTGTCGTTATTTTTAGCTTCTGGATTTTGGTGCAGGGTCTTCCTCTCTGCCTTCTCTTCCAGCCCCACCTCACTGTTCACGCACCACCAACCGCCCCGCCCCCACGGCTCCCTCCCTCCGCGCCCCAGAGCCCCTTTCCTAGGGCCTTCGCTCTGTGCCTGCAGCCCCCAGTCCTGCTTACTCTTCTGGCCTCCAGAGGTCTCTCCTAACCCTTTCATCAGCCCCTCGCCCTGCCTGCTGCTCCGTCCTCACCTCAGGTCCCCTCACCCCGCTAACTCTGCTCGCTCCAAGGGCTGCTTTGCCTTGGCCCTTGCCCGCCCACCTCCTCCTCCAGCAGCTTCTCTTCCCCACCTGCGGGCCATCGGCCTCTGCTCGCTGCCTCCCTGCCAGCCCCCGTACTGTGCTTGGAGTCCCGTACGGCTGCTAGGCGGAAGGCTGATTCGCCTCGGGATCGTGCTCTGGCTCGGCCTCCTGCTCCTGCTCCTCCTTCGCCCTCTGCCGGATCTCTTCGGCCTCGGCCCTCTCCTCCTCCTCGTAGAACTCCTTGTCCAGGCGCTCGAGGTGTGGTATTTGCACCAGGGCCTCCTGGCGGTAGTCGGTCTCATCTGTGCACGGATTCTCCAGCAGCACCAGAGCTCGCAGCTTGGGCAGGTCCCGCAGCTTGGCCAGCTCCCCTAGGCTGCTTATCGTGTTGCCCCTGCCAATGTGGTTAGGAGGGGTTGCCGAGGAATGATGGGTTTTGGTTGCCACCTGTTGGGAGTGGGGTCCCTCCCACCGGGCCTCAGTTTCCCTCGAAACACTGGGCTTGCTGCAGGGGTGCTGCCCGGTCCTGGTCCTGTCCTGCTTCTGCCCTTGAAGGACTCCCTGAGTGCCATATTCTACCCTGTTATGTGTCGTCTTTCACGCATCCTGCAGGGGAAGCAACACATGTCAGGGCAGCTTGAAAGGCAGGTTCCCCTCCGTGGAGGAGGACCTGGCATTGGAACATGTGGCTGGCTGAGGAGGGACCTGGAGCGAGGGGTGGGTGGGAGAACAGGCCTGGGCTCCCGGTGAGCCTCACCACGGCCTCGCATGTTCTTTCTTTAAACCTTTATACAATGTATTTAAATGGTGCGGCCTGATAGCAATGGACGTGCTGAGCCTGCCGTGGTTTCTCAGCGCCCACAGGAGTCTTGTTCTGGAACGTTCTGCATGCCTTAGGATGTGTAGCATCTCTCTGCTCCTTGTCATTTAGATGCAGGGTCTGTGGCTACCCCTCCCCCACCCATCTCCAAGCATGCCCAGTTGATAGCCACTGAGGAAGGGTCTACTACCCCTACAGCATTAGCAGGAAAACACACAGGCACAGATCCGTGAGGCCAGAGCTGGTGGCTGAGAGACTGCCCCAGAGCACTAAGGCAGTCAGGGCCAGATGTAGGAAGGCTAAGGGAAGCAGGAGCACCAAGTAGGAGGATGAGGTGAGGACAGGAATGTGGGCTGGGACTGGGAGATGGGGCAGGGAGGGACTCAGGCTCCAAAGCTCCTCCTGGCCCAAGCACATACCTCAAATTGAGGTACTGCAGCGATTGCATCTCCTTGGAGAAGCCACTCAGAGTTTCAATGTGGTTGTCTCGAAGATGTAAGGTGGTGAGATTGCTTAGGTTCTCCAAGCCTTCCACGTTCTTCAGCATGTTCTGGGCCTAGGCCCCAGGGTACAGGAGATGGGGAGAGGAGGGAGGGAGAGGGAAGGAAGAGACAGGAGGAAGAGATAAAGCAAAAGGGGAAAGGCAAGAGACAGGGAAGCAGGTGTGGGAGAGGGACAGGGGCAGGCAGAGAACAGTTAAAGAACAGTAAAAATGGCCAGGAGAGGCTAGGGCACAGCTCAGGGGTAGACGCTAGCCTGGCATACAAGCCCCTGGGTTCCAACCCAGAGATAGGTCCACTGTAATCCCCCACTAAGATCCCTCCAGAACCGCCTCCAAGTAAGGCTGAGACACTGCACCCCACCCCCAAGCCCAGGAGCCCCAGAGACTGCGGGGCGCTCCAGGCCGCCTTAGCCTGACCACTGCGCTTCACTTACAGCGTGGGACTTGGCTACCCGCATCAGAACAGATCATCTCTGCACTGTCCACAAGGGATCATCAGTCTGCTAGGTGGGAAGCACCTCGGGTGGTCTCACTTCTCATTGCCCAGGCTGCCGGCACCAAGGAGGGGCTCAACTGACAATACCAGCCTCCAAGAACCAGGGACTGAAGCCTCATTCCCCACACCACCCTTCGGCCTGGGGAGCTACCAGAAAGAGCTTCTTCAGCTTAGGGAGGTTGATTCCCACAGTGGTGTGCAGCTGATTGCCCCGGAGCTCCAGGGTGTGCAGGCTTTTCAGCTTCTCTGGGTCCAGACCGGTCACCACCTGGATGCGGTTCCCTGGGGAGGAGGGGACCAGCACTCCAAGGGCCACTCTGCATTGTACCAGGCTCTCCGGTTAACACAGGAAGGACAGCTGGAGACTCTACCTCCGTGCCCCAGCCCGCCCCCTACCCCTGCACACGTCCCCTAAAGCTTTGAGGACTGAGCTGCCCACATGTCCGACTCCCTCTCCTCCAAGCCTCTCTCAGATGGCTTCAGGATGCCAACCTGTTTCAGAAGCCCCTCGTGCCTCCCCCGTTCCCCTTCCCTGATTTGTTTTTCCCATAGTAGGTTATCTCCTCTTCGCATACTATATAAATTTACTTATTTATGTTCATTGTTAATTGTTTGTCTGCCCTGACTAGAATGTAAGCTATGAGAGAATAGGGATTTTTCTTTCAGTACTGGGCATTGAACCAAGGACCTCTGCACTGAGCTTATATCGTTGGCCCTTTTAGATTTTATTTTATTTCACTAATTTATTTATTTAGGTTTTTTGAGACAGGGTCTCACTCTAATTCAGGCTGGCCTTGAACTCATTGTGTAGCCCAGGCTAGCCTCAAACTCACACGATCCTCCTGCTTCAGCCTCCAGAGTGTTGGGATTACAGGTGTGCACCACTACTCCAGGCTTATTTTTTATTTTGAGATAGGATCTTGCTAAATTGCCCAGGCTGAGCTCAAACTTGTGATTTCCTACTTCAGCTTCCCAGAGTGCTGGGATTACAGGCATGAGCCATCATGTCCAGTTGAGAACAAGGATTTTTGTTTTGTTCAAGACTATATCCTTAGCATGAAGAACTGTCATAACAAATCCTAATGTGTCCCAATATTTTTTTAATGATGCTGGGGAATCAAAACCAGGACCATGGGCTGGGGATTGAGGTCAGTGGTTAGAGTGCTTGCCTAGCAAGCACAAGGCCTTGAGTTGGATCCCCAGCACCGAAAAAACAAAACAAAACGAACAAACAAACAAAAACCAGGACCATGAGCTGGGCATGGCAGTACACAACTGCAATCCCAGCGCTCACCAAGCAGAGGCAGGAGGATTGCTGTGAGTTTGAGGCCACTCTGGGCTACGTGGTGAGTTCAAGGCCACCCTGAGCTACACTGCAAGATCTCGTTTCAACAAGACAACAAAACAAAAAAACAGGGCATTATGCATGGCAGTTAAGCATTCTACCACCGAGCTACGTCCCCAGCTCTGTGAGTGTCATACTAAATGAATGAATGAATGAATGCAGAGTGCTGTAAGGCTCCACCAAGGACCACACTGCCCACTCCCATTAGCCCCAGGCTAGGATGGACGGAATCTATGTAGCCCATTCTAAGGACCTGCCTTTGAGATCCAGGCTCGCTAGCCGGGGATGAGCGATGCCTTCAGTGTCGGTGATCTGGTTGTAGGCAAAACTGGCGATCTGCAGGTAGGGCAGTTCGTTTAGCTGGGCACTCCGCAGCTGGTTGCCATCGGCCTTGAGCCACAGCAGGTGGGTGAGGTTATTGAGTGGCGTCAAGTCTGTCAGGTGGTTCTCAGAGACATCCACATAGCGCAGGTGGATGTACGAGCACAACAGGGAGATGTCCGTCAGGTCTCTAGATGGCAGGGAGGGGAGAACCAGGGCTGGGGGACCAGGAGAACTGGAAGAGGTCGTGAAGCAAAGGGCAGAACAGAGAGGACTTACAGTGGACCAGGAGGGGAGTGGGTAACAGATGGGACGGGCGAGGAGGGGAAAGAGAAGACAGGTGTGTGTGTGTGTGTGCGCGCGCACGTGTTGCTGAGAGTGGAACCCAGAACCTTGCACATGCTGGGAAATGCTCCAGGCTGAGCTCCGGCCCCGGCTCCAGGCTGAGCTCCAGCCCCGGCCCCAGCCCCCTAGGTGGGTTCCTACCAGTGGACAGACTTTGCATTCACATGGAACCACACGCTCTGAAAGACAGGTGAGAATCCGGCAGGAGTCCCGCAGGCCTACCCCCCTCACACACACTCTCAGCCCCCAGTTTCTCAGGGCGTCTGCTGAGTTTGTGTGTTTTAGGGCGCTGGGGATGAACCTGGGGCCTCCTGCACGTCAGCCGCGTGCTCTACCAATGAGTTAGACACCCAGCCCTCAGGGAAGATTTAGAGATCCTGAAAAGTAAATCCCTTTCTTCCCTTCCCCGTTAGGCCAGGATGAGAGAGATCCAAAGTTTCCACCAAAACACCAGGGATGAATGAGAGTGGGAAAGCAGATGGGGTCCTACGATCTCTCGATCATAGGTCGTTTTGTTCCCCACCACACACCTGTCTTTAAGCTCCAGCTTAACATAAGCGTGAGCCAGTCCATTGCCCGTCTTACAGAGCATAGACAGCCCTTCCTTCACCATGTCCTCCGTCAGGGGTGTGGGCAGCCACTGCAGGAGGAAAGGACGTACCGTGGGAGTATGATGTCTCTGCCAGCCACTCCCAGCCCTCAGCCCTAGGACACCCCCCTTTCTGGGCTCTCACTTCTTCAGACAAGTCTTCTCCCTCCTTCTTGTAGTCTTCCCACTCCTCTGTATCCTTATCATCTTCCTTTTCCAGATCATCCTGCTCTGGCTCCAAGTTATCCAGATCATCTTCGTCTGACATCTTTCTCCTCGCCGGGAGGTTCTGGAGTCAGATCAAGCTTGTCCTCGTCCTGAGAAAGGAGGTCTCGGTCTCCACCAACCCCCAGCTCCCTTACCTCCACTGACAGGTACCTGCCCCTCACCCCCATCACCTCTGACCCCCAACTGTGCTTCGCCCTTGCAAGCATCTCCTGTTGACTCTCAGCCTCCACTTCATACTTGCCACCCTCAGACCTTTCCGACTTTCCCTCCTGCTGTGCCCCATTTCCCTCTGTCCCCTCCTTCCCACCCAATTCTCCTTCCCAAAAGGACGCAGACCCCGGTTTTCTCAATTGGAAGCAGTTGTGGGGAGGGTCTTGTCCAAAGCGGAAGGACTGCTTTGAAGAGGTGCCAGGGGACGTTGTGTACTGCTGTTATGGCAACAGGGGCAGAGCGCCTGGCCTCTGCAGGATGCGTCCGGAAGGCAAGAACCGCCTCTAGCCGAAGGTGGACCCGGCGTTGCTTGGTTACAAGGCCAACTTCCCAGGCCCAGGAACCCGGATGAGGCACGCAGATGGCGGCATTCATTGGCGGAAGATGTAAGCAGTGGGCGTGGCTTACAACAAGGCAGAGAGGTGGCACCGGCCATTATATCACCCGAGACTTTAAAGGGACAGGACATCCTCGCTACAAAAGCACCATATGGTATTGTGAATTTAGAAGATATTTATCCCTAGAAGCAAAAGGGGCAGGATGGGTGTGGAGATGCTAGGTGTAGCAAGAAGTACCAAGGTAAGTGTTATATATTCTGATCACCAAACATTTCTAACCAGGCCTAGTCAAAGACACTGACGACTATAAAATTAAACGACCCATGGGAAACGACCAACTCTCCCAGCTCCCAAGGCCTTCCTGAGGCCAAAATGTTCTCAACTGTAAGATAACGAAGGGCCATAAGGCACACAGGATGCCCGCGACCGGGAATGTGCAGCTCCTCCAGCCCCGACACTCCCCAGAGCCCACAACCTCAAGATAAGGAGGAACAAAGAAATACCTTACCCGGCAAATTTCAGGGCTGGCAGATGCCCTCACCCCCTTCCCGCCACAACCCCTATTGTGAACCCCAAACCCCTTTGTTCCGAGAGCTTCGAAGAGGTTTCCCCTCTGGCTACATTCCTAATAAAGCCCTTTGCTGCCGTCCTGAGGTCACAGTCTCTTTCTCTGGTACAGTATGTTGACTGTAAGGGTCTCATTCCCCCATAGGTCCCGCCCGTTAGTGATTTTCAGGTAAACCTTTGGAAGGAGCCCAGGTACAGTATCTGAAGATCTAGGTTGGAGTCTTTTTTTTTTTTTTTTTGGAGTCTTGACAGATTTGTAGTTTACTAGCAATTTACTTAACCCTCTGTAGAATAAATTTAGAGTAAACTTCATTACACCAAGGTCTGAGTGTGAGTGCCCTTGGACTGGTTTTATGAAAATCTTGGTGGATAGGAAATGAAAATATCCAACACTCCGAAGGCTGAGGCAGGAGGATCACTGTGAGTTCGAGGCCATCCTGGGTTATATAGTGACTCCAAGACCAGCCTGAACTACATAATGAGACCCTGTCTCCAAAGACCAAAGTAAATAAAAATAAAATAAAATACTTCAAATCAAGCGTTGTTGTATCAGTTTTTGAACAAGAGCTGACTTGGCCCAATGCAGGCACTCAGGCCTCTGTGATATGTTGAAGGAGACGAAAAGAGACAGGCTGAGATGTCTCAAGTGTGTCTGGTGAGTTTATGTCACATGTTGCATCAGATGTCATTACGAGTGATATTTAATCTCACTGGGTGTGGTGGCACAGCCCTGTCATCCACCTACTAGGGAAGCTGAGGCAGGATAATCACAAATTGAAGACCAGCCTGGAAAATTCAGTGAGATCCCGTCTCTAAAGGAAAAACTAACTAACTAAATAGAAAGGGCTGGGGCTCAGGAATGTTAATATTTATACCACAGTTCCTACCTGGGGAGAGATTTGTTGTGGAATCCAGTAAATAGAATTTAGGTAGTTAAGTAAAATACATGACTAATCGTTAGCCTGTATACTGCAGTCTTTTTTTTTTTTTTTTTTTTGTGGTGCCGGGGATTGAACTCAGGCCCTTGTGCTTGCAAGGCAAGCACTCTAATCACTGAGCTAAATCCCCAGCCCATTGGCTTGCATTTTAACATGATTCATCACTGAGCAAACTCTGACAGACACTAGGCTACACCTCGAAGGTAACCCATCTTAGGGGCACCCCAAATCCCCATGTTACCAGGTTTTGGGGTGCTGAAGTCACCTTCTGGAGGTGTTTTCTAGGTTCTTTTCTGTCCTGAGCAAAGAATTGGTCAAGACAAGCACAAATGGTAGCAAAGTTTTATTAAAGGTAGGAAAAGAAACAGGCTCTGCAGAGTGAGTTTGGGCCAAGAAAAAGTAGGAAAAGAGGGCTTGGGAATTTAGCTCAGTGATAGAGCTCTTGTAGCAAGTACAAGACCCTGAGTTCGAGCCTCAGTACCCGCCCCCCTCAGAAGAGTAGGAAAGAAGTACACCCTACAGCAGTAGGCGAGCCTTTCAGAGCTTCCAATAATATGAACGCCCCATTGTGAGCCACCACTGCCCTACAGTGTGAGTGTGGGCCACCATGCAAAAGAGAACACAGTGCCAAAAAAATGTGGATTGTCCTTTTTGCGTCACTCTTCTGGCTGATGTCAAGTGTATGCCATTGCATCAAAAACCTGTTTTAGTTCTCGCAAGAAGTCCACCTGCAGGCTTAGGACCTGTTCTGCCCACGTGTTCTGTGTTCTGGGATCTTGTCATCTTGTCAGCCCTCTTGTTTCCCAGCCAGTTTTAGCCACACCCTGCCTTTCTGATTCACCCCTCAATGTTTAAAGATGAAGGCTGCAAGGCGCCTTGCTCCCTCTGGCAGCCTGCACTTGAGTGTGTACTTTTACAATTCTGCTGATAAATCTCTTTCTGCTTCTCTCACTGAAGCATTCTGAAAATTTTTGATGAGATGGAAGTCAGCCAACCAGCGGCCTGCTCTCTGGGCAGGATGAGTCTAGCCCAAGTCAAGTCGCAGCTCCCCACCTCCACTTTGGGGAGCTCCTTGGACTCTGTTGGGGGACATGCTAATTTGGTATCTGTTAGGATGACCCCCCCAGATGCCAAAATGGCCGTCGCTGGTTTCTCACAAAGCCCCTTCCCCCGTCTCTATGCCAGAATCTCCCGCTGAAACAATGACCCCTCCCCCTGACTAGAGTCCTCAACTAGGTCCGTGCGCCAACTTGCCCAGGGGCGGTGTCTACTACCTGGTCACCCCATACAGAAAGGACCAATCCTAAACTCGCACTTTTCAAACCCCCACGTCACGAAAAGGGGGGGGTGACTAAGGGATAAAAGGCCACTATCCAAGCCATTCGGGGTCACTTCGCTCGAAGGAAACCGAGGAGCTGGAACACTGGGAGGAGCACGGCGAGGGTCGGAGAGCTCCATTAGCCTGCCTGCCTCTTCTCTCCTCTGCCCGATCTCCGCTGCTCTGCTCCTGCACGGATCCTGGCTGTTGCCGCTGCGATTTTGAGCTATAGCACCGAGCTGTGACCCGACCCCCGAGCTGCTGCGTTCCTGAGCTTCAATAAACGTAATAAATCTGGCCTGCTGGGCCGATTGCTTTGTCCCAGTGTCCGCCCGGGCGGTGGACCTGGGCTGCGCACCTAATTGAGCTGTAACACTGAGCTGTAAATAAACCTTGGCGGCAACCTAACAGTGTCATGGAACTGGCAGGGGCATTAGTCAGATAGTAGCAGAGTTAGAAACAATGAAGCTGAGGAAGTCTCTATACTACCTGCGTAGATTTTTTTCTTTTGGTACCGGGGATTGAACTCAGGGCCTTACCCTTGCTAGGCAAGCACTCTAACCACTGAGATAACTCCCCAGCCCCACCTGCGTAGATTTAGACAGCATCTGGGCGCCATTGTGCCTCCGGTTGTCCTAAGGGAGGTAAGAATCACATAACAAAAACTCGGGAAATCTGTGATCCTCTAGGCAGAAGAACACGCGTGTTGGATCCCCTGGCCTGATGTTTGTAGCCTTTACTCTACTCCAACCTCATTAAACATTCATGAATAAACACTACACCTCCTACACATCATTAAAATGGCAGTGGATTCTGGGACACGGGCGCGTGTTGAGAGCCCCTGAGATGACGCAGCACCTGGTCAGCACTCCTGTCAATCACATCTAGAGGTGGGGGGTGCCTAGGCTGAGGCGCAGGGCCTGAAAGTCCAAAGCCCCATTCGTCTGGGGGCTGCTGTGTGCTGCGCTGTGTGTGCAGGGCTTTTGCTTTCCTGTCGCCCCAGCACCACGTCTCTGTATGTGACATATCTTTTGTCAGCACAGGTTTGCCCTGAGCATGACTTCCTGTGATCTTCAATACATGTAGCTGCTTTCCCTTTGCCACAGAGTGTGCAAGGATTGTACCTGCTAAATTCATCACGTGGTAAAAATGCCAGGGCTTTAAAGTATGAACATCAAATTCAAAACCCACCTCAAGGAGTTGGGGATTTAGCTCAAGTGGTGGAGTGCTGGCCTGTGCCTGTCGAGGTGTTTTTTTCTTTTGCGGGGGGCGGTGCTGGAGCTGGAACTCGGGGCCTCACATTTGGCAAGCTCCACCGCTGAGCTGAGCTAAATCCTCAACCCCTTGTAGGGACAGGGGTCCCCATAGGTAGGGAAAAGATAGGCTAAAGGCCTCATTAGACTCAGAAAGCCGGACAGCTATAATCAAATAGTTAGAAACATAAAGGCAGCCAGATTCCAACAGTCAGAGAGACAAAGGCAAAGAAACTGGTTCCGGGAAGGTCCCCAGGTAATCTGATTAACATAAAGAAAACAAACTCCCCCTTTTGATTCTTAAATCTCTGCATTACCTGGCCCTAAGCCACCCACCCATAATTTCAAAGAAAAGTCACATAGCCACGAGAAATCGAGGAAGAGATAATTGATAAGCCCAGGAGCCAACCAGATTCCAAAGGGCTGACCCAAGGAGAAAACCTCAATAAAAAGGGGCTACAACGAAGGGCCCACGAGTATGTCACTTTCGAATGCTCCCTACTCATCGAGTAGCTATCTATCATCTCCTTTTCCCCTTTTTCACCACTTTTAAATAAATTGTCCTCTAAATAAATTGTCTTCTCTGAATTTAAACTCGGTTTCTTTAATTCTTTACTGTAGCTGGGTTACGATCGCCAGGAATTATATTTTCTAGCAGGGCAGCAGCTCACAGTCCACCTCCGGACATAACACCCTGTTCTATCACTTTGTCACCTCAGAACAAGAACCCAAAGAGAGGAAGCTGATTGCACTGTGATTGCTGTGGGGAAAGAGAAAGGGTAAATAAGAAGGCATTCTGAAGAGTTGGAAGCGCTATGCTCATTATTGTTACTGGCCACTTAGCTCCAGCTGACCAAATCACTGGCACTGGCAGGGTGAGGTAGGAGGGTTTAAGGCCGACGGGGCTACATAATGAGTTCAAAACCACAACACAAAACGAACCACCCAAAAATAAATAATAAAGACCCCTGGAAATTCCAAAATCCCAAACCAGGATGCATGCCTGCTAGACCTGCAGACATGACTTATACTAACTGTCTTTCACCTAGAATTCATTAAGAGTTCATGCAGATGGACCGCATCTCACGCATCCAATTATAACAGAGTGAATTAGGTACAGCTGACCTGACAGCACCCTGTCAATCCCGTTGTTGTCAATTGCACTCCGGAAGACCCAGTGGCAAAAGCCCTGGACCTTCTCATAACACTTTTTTTTTTTTTTGATGCTGGGGATGGAAGTCAGGGTTTTGTGCTTGTGAGGCAAGCACTGTAACCACTGCACTAAATTCCCAGCCCCTACCCTCTCATAACATTTTAATTTTATTTTATTTTAAACCAAGAACATGTATTGGTACATTTCTCATAACATTTTAAGGGGTTTTTTCCCCCTGTTTTTTTGGGGGGGGCAGGTTTTTGTTTTTGGTTTTGGATTTTTTGTGTGTGCTGGGGATCGAACTCAGGGCCTTGTGCTTGCGAGGCAGACACTCTGACCACTGAGCTAAATCCACAGCCCATCCCTCTCTGGTTTTTGTTTACATTTTAAATTCTTGAGCCCAATGCCCTCAACCGCTTGCGCCATTTTCCTTTCTGCAGGTGCCTTCTGGCTCTGAGCACCCCTTTGCCCTTTAAACTTCATTACGCTTTGCTGCTTTGCCCTCACCATCTCTCGCCACGTCCAGTTCTTTGTTCCTCGTGCACGAGAACCAGGAAACCTGTCCTGGGATCCCATCACCCACGCTAACAAAAGGAGACCATTTATTTTATTTATTTATTTTTTGTGTGTGTGTGTGTGGTGCCGGGGATCGAACTCAGGCCCTTGTGCTTGCAAGGCAAGCACTCTAATCACTGAGCTAAATCCCCAGCCCCGAGACCATTTATTTTAGAAAAAAGGAAAAAGGATTTATTCGAAGCTAGCTCCGGGGACATGGAGGGGCCCGTGTGCCTCAGATCGATCACCTTCTGCCCGTGTACAGTGTCGGACCAGGCTCTAAGAGCTGGACTTGGGGGACAGGACGATGAGACTGAGCGCACAAGTAATTGGCTATAGTGCCAGGCGCTATCGTCTGCCATTCGCACTACAGAGCCCGGACTGAGGGCCCGGAGGTTCCCTGCTCCACGGTGCTGGGGATGCAACCCGAGCTCCTACCGTGAGGCACGTCCGCAGCCCCAGGAGGCAATTTTGTAGCAGCGTATAGAAATAGTGTCGTATATTGGAGGCAGAGACTCCAATATGGGAAGACTTGTGCTCGCTTTGGCAGCACATATACCAATATGGAAAGACCTGTGGCGAGGCCTGGGGGAGAAAGAGCTGGACGTCTGCAGGGAAGCAGGTAGCACTGCTGGCGGGGACAGCACGTGTGGGGGCGGGGGGCGGCGAGGGAGCCAGACCTTATCCCGGAAGCCGCGAGAGCCCCTGAAGGTTGTATTCGCGTTCAGCTGGCAAGGACTGAAGCCACGCTGTGCAAGCAGTCGGCAGACTTCATGCCATCCTTGATAACCTTCTCCCACCGGCTTGTCTAGATGAATCTCATTCAATTACGAGGGTTACTTAATTGAAATAAAAGTACAAGGGCCGGGGACTTAGCTCAGTGGTTAGAGTGCTTGCCTTGCAAGCATAACGCCCTGGGTTCGATCCCTGGCACCAAAAAAAAAAAAAAAAGAAAGAAAAGTACAAATAGAGGCCGGGGTGTTGCTCAGTGGTATACATTTGCGAGGCCTTGGCCCCAATCCCGAGCACCCCCAAAACGACGGCAACAACAAAGCAAATAATAGGGAAGTGTATAGGGAAGAACACAGAAGCCTGCTAGCCTCCCTAAGTGCTGGGATTGTAAGCATGTGCCATATTTTTGCCTCAGCCTCCCGAGTGTGCACCAGCACGCCTGGCTATAAACATTTCTAATACAACTTGGGTGTGTGCTACCTCTGGCCTCTGGCCTCTCTCCCTGTGGAGGATCCCTAAACATACAGCGAGAAGGAAGATGAACGGGGAAGAAAGGGGAAACAAATTGTTGAGGAATGGCAGAATGGAGTCGCTTAAAATGTGGAGGGCCGGGGCTGTCAGCGCTTGCCTGGTGTGTGTGAGGCTCTGTGTTAAACCTCTCACACCGAAGGGAACCAAAAAAAGATCAGGGCCCAGGTGGCACATGCCTGTGGTCCCAGCACGCGGGAGACTGAGGCAGGAGGATCGCCGCAAGTTGGAAGCCAGCTGGACTACATAGCAAGATCCTGTCTCACAGAAAAACAACAAAAAACCCAAACCCAGATAAATAATGCCTCAATTACTAGATTTTTATGAGCACTCCGCCCCTTGTACCCCGTCTGGAGCTGGAGCAGTGAGCAGAGCAGCTCCTTCACAGCATCTCAGCCACGAACGCCAGCGCCCCCCAAGCGATTCGCTGCGGGGAGGCAGCGCGGTCACGCCTGGACCCGGCCTGGCGGCTCCTTCCGGGGCGGTGAAGCCCGTGACGCGTGCGGCCGCTAGGGGGCGCGCGAGGCAGCCCAGGCGCGTCCACGTGACAGTCTGCCCGCGGGAGTCGGCTCCCCCGCCCGCGCCTCGGGGCGGCTGCGGTTACGTAACAGGCACCGAGGGGGCGGGGCCGGGCAGGGGGCGGGGCAGCGGGCCAGGTCTTTCCCTGTCTTCCCTCATCAGTAGCCGATTCCTCCCTACTGATGGGTGATTTAGCTTTTCTAAACCTCATGCAGACATGTGGAAAAACTGAGACAACAGGGGTGAAAGGAGAAACGGAATTCCATCATATGCACATTTAATGTGGACTCTGCAAAGGCCAGCTGCTTTGCCGGCCTGCGCGGGGTGGAGGGGCGCTGAACTCCGCACATCTCCCCTCTTGCTGGGTGTGATTCTGGGGCGTTTCTAAATTCGGTTCCAGAGCCTTTTTTTTTCTTTTTCTTTTTTTTTTTTTTTTGGTGGTGGGGATCGAACTCAGGGCCTTGTGCTTGTGAGGCAAGCACTCTAACCACTGAGCTCAATCCCCAGCTTCACCCTGCCTTCCCCGCCTTTTCTTTTTGAGACAGGGTCTTGCTATGCAGTTCAGGCTGGCCTTGGACTCACTATGTAGCCCAGCCTGGCCTCCAACTTGCAGCGATCCTGCTGCCTCAACCTCCTGAGTGCTGAAATTACAGGTGTGCGCCACCACACCAAGCTATGTCTTCATATTCTCTTTGAAGGCTCATTACTTAATCTCCAGTACTTAAGCACAAGTCACTGAATTAAGAGGCAGACTGCATCCTGTCGGGACTTGTGCAGTAGATACTCGTGGAAGCTCTGATGAGCGGGTCAGTACGTGCTGGCCTTCAGGTGTTCATGCCCAGTCTGGCTCAACATCTTTGGCATCTTTCATGTAGCTCCCTGTAGAGCGGCACTTAGGAAATGTTCAGGGGGGCTTGCTATGCACCAGGCTGTGTGCTAAGCGCTCTACCTGGATTTTTTTTTTTTTTAATAAGTCTCCTTTTGTTGCCCAGGCTGACCTCAACATCACTATCCCCTTGCCTCAGCCACCTGAGTAGCTGGGACTACAGGCACATGCCACCTTGCTTGGTTTCACCTAGATTGTTTCAATTCTAAAACAGCCTTGTGGTTTAAGTACCACCGTTACTCCCATTTTACGAAACAAGTTTGGATAGTCTGGCAGCCTCCCCAGAGCTCCACTCGGAACGGCCCTCTTAAACAGGACAAGGAGGCGTGCACCTGTAGTCCCAGCCCCTCGGTAGGCTGAGGCTGGAGGATGCTTCAGCACGGGCTACATAGCGAGATCCGCACCTCAAAACAACAGAGCCTTGGCCTCTGCGCTCTACCGAGTGAAGGGACTGACTGGGGTGTGAGGAGCAGGCAGGAGACCGGGACACAGTTCGGAACCTCTGGAATCAGCTCAGGAAGGCCCCAGCCAGCAACGGTGACCCAGGAGCTCCGGGACTGGCGACCGGGGCGTCACGCGGAAGCCCTTCCTCGGCCGCAGGCCCCTTGTGCTCAGGGCCCCGGAGCCGGCCGTCCCGCGGCCCGCAGGCATCCACCGAGCACAGCCACAGCGGTCCACTGTCCCGGAGCGCTCCCAGCACAGGCGACCAGACGCTCGCGCACCGCGCGCGCTCCGCCAAGTGGAGACGAGGGCGTGGCCCGCAACGGCGCCGGAAGCCGTGGTAACCGCGGGGCGTGGTTACTGGGCGTGGCAGCGGCTGATTGGCAGGTTCACTGCCCGGAGGCAGGGCGCCGCGCTGGAGGCGGAAGCGGCTGCGGCAGACTCCTGTGCGCCTCGGCGTCTCCTGGCTGCTGCTTTCTCCCGAGGTCCCGCAACCCCGGCCAGGAGGGAGGCCAGGCGAGGTTGGGGACGGTGGCGGCAGGAGCTCGGGGTGGCCACGGGGGGCGGGCCATGGCGAGGGCCGAAGGGGGCGGACTCCGCGTCTCGGGCGAGCCGGCACCGGTGGGGTGCAGGCAGGGTGATGGACCCGGGCTCTGGGTTGCGGGCCGGTCTGCGCGCAGGGGTGAAAGGACAGGGTGCCTGGGTGAGGACCCCACCCCAGGATACCGCGCTTCACGTCCCTTTCCCTCCCACCTCCCCTCCAGATCGGTCCCTCTCGGAGCTCCACTTTCGCAAGAGAGGCGCCCCAGCAAGAGTCTTCGGTGGAGTCCGCCGACCGCTCACCTCCATGGGCCAGACGGCCCTGTCAGGGGGCGGCGGCAGCAGCACACCCGCCCCGCAAGCCCTCTACCCTGACCTTTCTCGGCCCGAGGGCTTGGAGGAGCTCCTGTCTGCTCCCCCTCTTGACCTGGGGGCCCAGAGGCGCCACGGCTGGAACCCCAAGGACTGCTCTGAGAACATCGTGGTCAAGGAAGGCGGGCTGTGCTTTGAGCGGCGGCCGGTGGCCCAGAGCACGGACGGGGCCCGGGGAAAGAGGGGCTACTCGCGGGGCCTGCACGCCTGGGAGATCCGCTGGCCACGGGAGCAGAGGGGCACCCACGCCGTGGTGGGCGTGGCCACGGCCCGCGCCCCTCTGCAGGCTGACCACTACGCGGCGCTGCTGGGGAGCAACAGCGAGTCGTGGGGCTGGGACATTGGGCGAGGAAAGCTGTACCATCAGAGCAAGGGGCCCAACGCTCCCCGGTATCCAGCCGGACCTCAGGGTGAGCAGCTGGCGGTGCCGGAGAGGCTGCTGGTGGTTCTGGACATGGAGGAGGGAACTCTGGGCTACGCTGTTGGGGGCGCCTACCTGGGGCCAGCCTTCCGCGGACTGAAGGGCAGGACCCTCTATCCCGCTGTAAGCGCTGTCTGGGGCCAGTGCCAGGTCCGCATCCGCTACCTGGGCGAAAGGAGAGGTGAGGCCTGGGGCAGGTGTGGGGCGAGGACTGTCAGTTAGTAGCAGTTTGGGATGGATACTCAAAGTTGAAGGAGAGCAGAGTGGGTGGGCTCTCATTTGACCTGTGTATCCAGGGCCAGGAACGGCTGAGGGTCTGATTCAGTCCACCAGCAACAGAGGTAAAACTGAGGCGTAGTAAAGCGACTTTTGGGTTCTTCTGGTAGAATGGAGGGAGCCAAGATTAGGGCTTCACAGGAGATACTAGCTCCTGAGCAAGAGCAGAGGCTTGAACAGGTAACTGGACTGACTAGGTGCACAGGTCCAAAAGGCACCCAGAGGGTGTGTGTGTAGCAGATTCCCTGGGCTCTTATCTTTCTGAGCCACCTAGCTACTTCCTTCTTCAAATCCCAGGATGGAGCCACTGGGCACCAGGAAGGAGAAGCAGAGCCAGGCCTTGGGTGGGGCCGCAGGGCAGGAGCTGGCTCTGGCAGTGGCTGGCCTCAGCAGAGGGTGGATGCCTGTCCTCCTGTCACCCAGAGCCAGTGCACAGTGGAAGAGGGCCAGCCTTCCTTTCACCTCCTCAGCCCAGCTCCGAGGGCCTTTCTGGAATACAAGCCCAGGCAGCACTGGAACTTTTGGAGCCACCTCGGCCGTTGCTTGGAGGGCCGTGGAGCTTCACTTCCGTCTCTGATAGGCATGCTTGATACCGAACTCCAGGGAGCCCAGGATCCCCCTCAGTCTGGAGGAGGCAGGCTCAGAGCAGGAAGGCAAAGGCTGGGCAGGAGCCTGGCTATGGCCGCATGCTGCTTAACCTTCCTTCCTTCTCTGCCAGCGGAGCCGCACTCCCTTCTGCACCTGAGCCGCCTGTGTGTGCGCCACACCCTGGGGGATACTCGTCTCGGCCAGGTGTCTGCTCTGCCCTTGCCCCCTGCCATGAAGCGCTACCTGCTCTACCAGTGACCCTGTGGCACCACCCTTACCCTGGACCTACTACTCGAGGCCAGTGAGACCAGCCCCTCCCCAGCCGAAACTCTGGGCAGCTCCACAGGCCCCCAGAATGTCTGAGGGGGATATTCCAGGCTGTGGCAGCCTGGCACACAGGACCTTTTATCCAGTAAAAGTGGTAAGAGATAAACGTTAAAAGAAAAAAGCAAGCTGTATTATAGAAACCTCATGGTTATTATTTTTTTTTTTTGCTCATGCGAAAAAGTCCTGTGAAAAAGGACAGAGACTGTCTGGATGAGTACAGCAAAGGAGGACAAGCGCATGTCTTAGTGCCAGGTGTTTATTGCCCTTACACGTGGGACAGCTCACAGACAGCACACACAGGGTCAGCACTGTGCGGGGGAGCAGCCCCACCTCTCGGGGCGATGGGGAGGAGGATGTCTTCTCTCTGCTGCCCTCACCGGGGCCTGAGGGGACCATGGGCAAGCTCCACTTCTTCACCTCAGCCAAGGAGAAGCCACCTCGTTCTAATCAGAGTAAGCGGTGAAGGGATTGGCCTGGTCCCAACCATTATGGGGGAGGTGTAAACACTCAAGGAAGGTAGTTTGGATTAGGCCACACAAGGGGGCAGATGATACCATCAGAAGCATGTGGGGGGCAGTTACTGGGCTTCTGGACTATTCCTTGGCTTAGCAGGAAAGGTAAGGGAGACGGATGGCACTTAGTGTTTGGCATTTATGATGTCCACGAATTCAGGTTTGAGGGAAGCACCACCCACAAGGAAGCCGTCCACGTCGGGCTGGCTTGCTAGCTCTTTGCAGGTTGCCCCAGTCACAGAGCCTGGAAAAATGGGGAAAGGTGGGTATACTCCATCCCTGCCTCCATGTCTAAGGAGGGCTCTGTCTCTTCCTCAGCCTGCCCCATGGGCAGGAGCCAAAGCCACTCACCTCCATAAATGATGCGGGTACTCTGGGCCACTGCGTCAGAGATGTTGGACTTAAGCCAGCCCCGGAGCTTCTCATGTACTTCCTGGGCCTAGAACAAGAAGGCCGACTGAGTAAGACCCTTCCTGCTTCTCAGCCAAATAGGAAAAATCAGTGGCACCAGTAGGGTTAGTTTGGTTTCCAGGCAAGAACCACAGGACCTGAGTCAGAACACCAAGGCTCTTATCTCAGTCAGACCCCAGAGTGGATGTCCCTGGGCAAGTCACTGTCTCTTTGGGCTTGGGGGTGCCATCTTTATTTTTTTATTTATTTATTTTTTAATTTTAAACTAAGAAGATGTATTGGTACATTTTATGTACAATGGTCACATTCATCACATTTATTTTGTACCTATACATGAGGGGGCGCCATCTTTAAAATGAGGAGCTTAGGTAGGACAGAAGTAATAAAGATAGGCAGGAAGGAGACATGGAAATCAAAATTTAAGAATTGTACTTTAAAGAAAAGCTGCAGCCTTAGAATACAAGCCCAGTTATTTAGGTTTATTTTTTTTTCCCACCTCCCAAAACAGCAAACTCCCTTTCAGCTGCAAAGGGGTCTGCCTGATTCCCTTTTACGTGCAAATGGTCCTCTTTCACCCGTGAAGGGACCACCCTTTTGGGATTTCCCACAGGAAGAGCTCATCATGGGCAGGCCATCCTCTCCCACCCCCTAAGACTAGATTTCCACCTCCCCAGACTTATCTCCAGTTCCCAACTGTACGGTACTCATTTCTTTCAGCACCTGCATTCCACTCCTGAGTGCATCCTGTATCTCCCTCTAATTAAAGTGAGGGGCTGGCCCAGATGCTGTCTGTGGCTGTCTAGTTCTACTGAGGCAAGACAGGATGAGGGAGGGCTCGCGGGCCCAGTTACCTGTTGAGGCGTTGCAGTCTTGCCGGTACCAATGGCCCACACAGGTTCATAGGCCAACACGACCTTGCTCCAGTCCTTAACGTTATCTGTAGGACAGAGATCACCAAGACAGAGGGAAGGGTGACTGCCCCCTGGTGGCTTTGTGGGATCTCTGGGTAGTGTCTGTACTCTAAGGGCCAAACAAGTGACAAGGACCAAGCAAGGAACCCTCTGCTTCCCTTTCCTGCAGGAGCAAGGAAGGGATCAAGGCAGGCTGAAGGGCTTTTGGCCCAGCCCCTCTGCCTCCGCAGTCGGCCTTGTGGAGGCACAAAAGTCCCTTTCTCAGGCGATACCTGCGATGACCTTGGTTTGCTCGAAAACGACCTTCTCTGTGATGCCGGCTTCCCTCTCATCGAGCTTCTCCCCGATGCAGGCAATCACGCCTAGTCCCTCTGCCAGGGCGTGGGCTACCTTCTGCCCAATCAGCTGTGGGGGACAGACCGGATGAGATACCCTCTGGAAACCAGGCATGTCACCTGCTGTCCTGGTCCCTGCTAACCTCGTCTGACTCTCCAAAGACGTGCCTTCTCTCCGAGTGGCCGAGGACTACCCATGCAGCTCCGAGGTCTTTAATCATGCCAGGGCTGGGGGAAGAGAGCGCCAAGGTTCAGCAGGGAGCCCACCTAGGCCAAGAGCCAGGCAGGGCCTCGCCACTCCTCTCACCTGATCTCCCCTGTGAAGGCCCCGTTAGTCACTTTGTAGCAGTTCTGCGCAGCCACAGCAATCTTGGGGTCCAGCTTCTGCCTGGCGAAGTCGATGTAGGCCGTGGGGGGTGCACAAACCACCTCTGGGCATGGGGGGTGGCACAGAGATGAGATGGGTGAAAGCCCCCCGGCCTTCCCCTTCTTCCTTGGTTCTGCTCCACTCCCCTTTTCACCCCAGCAAGATGACCTTTGTCCACTTCCCAGCCCAGGCTGGGCCTGTGCCCAACTCCAGAGCCAGGCTTCCAAATGCCCCCAACAGGCTACAGCCCTCACTCTGCCCTCTGCTCTTTTAACAGCTGTGGCTCCAATTTCTTTGGGCTATTCTGGGCACGGGCACCTCTCAGACTCAGCATTCTCCGGGGGCCAACCCTGATTCCCTTCTAAAATAGCCCACCCCCCCTTAACCGACAAGGCAAAGATTTTCAGCAAAAGGAGACGGGGCGACTCCTGGCTGTGTATTTGTGTCTTTGGGGACCGAGAGAGAAAGGGATTCTCTTTTGACCAGACCGATGGCTCTGTGACTTAGGTGGGCGGGAGAAGGATGGAGGTCGCACATCGTCAGTGGGCGCCGGAGTCCATTAGCTCATAGGGGCCTTGTGCTCGCCCCCTTCCAGGTTAGGGAAAGCGGAGGATCGCTCCTCATTCCCCAGCGGCTCAGACCGTGTAGCTCGGTCCCCGCGGCCGCAAAGGGGAAGGGACCCGAGCGGGAGGCCTAGAGGAAGAGCCCACGAGGCGCGGGGAGGAGCCTCTGGCTACGTGCGGAGGCTCACGGAGCGGGCGGCCGGGGCAGGTAGCGGGGCGCGCGAGCCCACCCCTCCCCAGCCCCGGGGCTCAAGCCGCTTCTCCCGATCGGCGCCGGGGCCTCTTCCCCTCGCCGGCCAGCCAGGTAGTCCTTCCCCGCCCCAAGGCCGTGGCACCGGCAGATGCGCCCTCTTCCAGCGACGCAGCTCGGGCCCTGCACCGGGGCCCCCGGCCCGCAGCCCTGCCGGGTCCACGCGGACCCCGCGCGGGGAGCTCGGCGAGGCGCCGGCTGCCGCGCCGAGCCTCCCGGCCCCGAGGCCCGCGAGAGCGCTCACCGGTGTCGGCCGGCACCTTGGCGGCGTTCAGGGTGTTGATGAGCTCCCCCAGGGTGTTCTTCCGCCCGTTCATCTTCCAGTTGCCCCCCACGAAGAACTTCCTGGACGGCGCCATGGCGCTGGAGCCGGCACACTGAAGGTCAGGATCAGCGCGCAGCCGCGGCCACTGCCCGCTTATGTAGAGCCCGGTGAAGCAGAAGCCCGCCTCCCGCCCGGCCCCCGCCATGGCGCCCCGCCCCGCCCCGCCCCGCCCCGCGGCGGGTTCCAGCGTTCCCCTTTCTTAGCGACGTTCCAGGGGCTCCATCGTGCGTGGACAGGAGGTGATGGCGGTGGGCGCTCGCGCCCAGCGAACCCACCTCACGACTTCAGCCCCACGGGTTCCGGAGAGGTTGCTAGCATAGGTCAGACCGCTCCCTGGACTGCTCAGCAGGAGCCCTTGCGCCCCCACCCCAATGTCCCGCCGAGCTTCCCAATCCGCTCCAACTGGCCAGAGCCGACCAGAACACAGCCTGGGTGAGGCCACAGGCCACCAGGGTTTTTAAGAAATACTCAGGCAGGGCCCCACCTTTCCTTCACTTTGTGCTCTGCATTTTGTCACCTGTTCCACTTCCCCATCTCACGCTCCACTGGGGAGGGGCAAGGGACAGAGCTGGGGTTCCCTCATCTTTCCGAGCAAGGTCAGTCTCTCCCAAGGTACCCAGCAGGGCAGTTTCCCGTTGTACTTTTATTCACATCGTGTAATTTGGCATTTTCCAGAGGACAAGGAAGAGACAGGGCGGGGGAGACACTGAGGCAGGAGGGCAAGGGGGGGGGTCCCCGTGTCCCTCAAATCCCTCCTTGCCCAACCACACGGGGAGCGAACACGTAGGGGGAGGGGAGGCATAGCGCTCCCTCCAGGGAAGAGGATGCACAAAGCCACACCCACGCGCACACAGGTAGGGCCCGCCCTCCTCCCGGGCTGGGCAGGGCCACGCGGAGAAGCAGAGCACTGTGGTTTCAGGGGCAGGGGATGCAACAGTTTTTTTTAACAGACGGGCTTCAGCCCCGCGCCAGCCCCAGCGTCACTCCAGTGCCCCTCTGCTTTGCTTGGCCGTTTTCCAGTGAACTCCAGCTTCTCCCCTGCTGCTGGAGACAAAGGAAAAATGTGCGGAGCAGGGCCCAGTCTCTCAGCCCCCACCCCGCGTGCCAGCGGCTGTCCCTCGCCCTCGGGAACGGTGGGGCAGGGTCTTAGCTGGCCACTCTCTGGTAGAAGTAGATGTAGCCCAGGTCCTTGGGCGGCTTCTCGGAGGCACACACTTTCTGGTCATTGTAGATCACCCATCTAGGGGGTGGGAAGGGACGGGGAAGGGTGAACAAACAGCGTGCCAAGTTGCACCAGCTTCCTCTCTCAGCCCTGGGGCGGGATCCGGGCTCAGCACTCTGCCCGCATTTCCAATGAGGCTGCCTGCTGTGGTCTGGAGGGAGCTTCCCAACCTTACAATAAAGGTCACTTCCCAGACCAGTGTCTTCAGACCCTCTAGCATCTTCCTGCCACCCTTCACCCACTCCTGCAAGGCAGGGGCTCAGCAGGCCGGAGCCAGACAGTAGTTCAGTTTTGCAGGCCTTCTGGTCTAATACAAATACTGTGTTCAGCTCTCCTGCTGCCGCATGCAAAGGCTCACAGGCAATACATAAACAAGCAGTGGCCTTCCAGTCAGACTCCATGGATGGATGGAGGTGGGCGGCCAGATCCAGCCCCGGGGCTGTAGTTCGCCCATCCTCGCCACCACCAATGCTCTCCACCACCAATGCTCTCATCACAAGTGTATTACACCTCTCAGGCAGTCCCCTCCTTACTCCCACCACCATGTGTCCCTCACAGTGTGCACCACCAGCCCTCACCTGCCTTCCTTCTTGATGTGGCAGACGTAGTGACCACACATGGTAGAGGTGCCCATGTGACTAATGAAGGCAAAGAGCTGATACTCTGGGGAAGGAGAGAGACAGAAGGCAGAGGGGGAAACAGGAGAGAGGCCCTTAAGTGACAGCCCCTCGAGGTACATGACAGCTCACTCAGAACAGGTGCTCTGGGGGACGTGGGGTCCCTGCCACCTCAGCCTGCTAGAATCCCACCCGTTCAAGTCCCATCCATGGGAAGAAGCTTCGGAACCCTTGGAATGAGGGGTCTGGTGTGGCACAGTGGTAGACACCACCCGGTTTGTCCTGTTTCCTGGGGACACTCACTTCCAGGGCCATCCCGGACTTTAGGTCCCACCGGCACAGACTCAGAGATGGAGTCAGCAGCTGAGCGGCCCTCGGAGATGTCCATGGCGGCTTCCGCATCCAGATCATCAATGTGACTGAAGATCCAGTCCACTGCCCGTTCCAAACTATTGTTCTTGGAGAAGAAGGAAGGGTTACTTCTCCTGAATGGGCTCAGCTCCTCCCCTGCACCACAGAGGCCCCCCAACTCAGTCCTTGATCCTGCTCACCCAGGTCAGACCCTCATTCCCACCTCCTCCTCCCTGTGGGCCCAAGTCCTCACTAGGGCAGCCCATACCGTGGCCCGCAGCGCTTTCAGGGCCTGGTCCCGGGAGAAACCCATGGACACGATAGTGGTCACACAGTCCTCCGGTGGGGGGTCAGCTGCTGCACTTGTGGAGCCAGGCCCACTGGAGCCCGGCAGGACGAGGGGGTTTGCAAAATCTGCGGATGTGAAGGGGTTGAAGTGCTTGGGGGAGGGTGGAGGCCCTGCCCCACCCTGCCTCCCGCTCCTGCCTACCTGGATCATCCATGTGTGACATGACCCAATTCATGGCAGCCTCGGCCCCACTATTGCCCGTGTAGTAAACGGCTTTGCGGCAAGCGTCCATAGGAAAGCCCATTTCCACCAACTGTATGATGACTGATTCGTCCAGCATGGGTGCTGCGGTATGGAAATATGGGCACCGTGACCTGACTGCTTGGGCTACGATTTCTATTTACTCCTCTTTCCTCCCACATGCTGGGCCCCAGCCCTCTCCCAATGACCCGTTCCATGCATTTTTCTTCTGTGGGCTGGTACTTCAGCCTAGAACTAAAAGGAATGTGTAATATAATGTGGGCACAGCACTCCAAAGACTGTCGCTTTCCTGCCATTCTCACAGTATGGGCCCTTTTTTCTAAAGCATGATGTCCCCGTCCCACCCAAACCAAGGTGGTATCAAGGGTAGAGAGAGGCAATTAGGCCAGTGCCACTGCCGTCCAAATGCGGAACATGGCTGGGTGCATTCCGGTTGGTCCCCACATCCATCCAAAGAAGGCAGAGGAAATTTAAAAGGGAGGACAGCAGAAACACAAAGGGGAAGCAAGACAGAGAAGCACCCATCACCAAGGGAGAGACACAGGCAGGAAGAAGAGTCACTAACATGTTGGAGAGGAGAAGTGAGGGGAGCAGAAGGAGTCTTCGTCTTCGTTGCCATAGAAACCAAGGCTACCTTTGGGCTCATCCGGAGTGACCAGGGGTGGGGCAATGTCAGGCAGCTCCTCCTCTCCCGGCTGCAGCCCTGTACCCCTCAACTGGGAGATGTCTAGCTCCTCTGGCATTTCAATGGACACATCTGCATTAGAAGGGCAGAAGGGTCACCTCAGCAGCCTGAGGCCCACCTGCAGAATTGCTGTGATTCCTGAGCCCTTGCCCATCGCTTGGAACTGCTCAGGAAGAAGGAATTACTAAGTGCACTACTGACTTCAGGGATCCCAGAATCACAGAACTAGTGAGTCAAGGAGTCAGGAGATCTGGTTCTAATCCTAGAGCTACCACCAAGAGCTACAGACAAGCAGGGGCCTCCAACTGGCGAGATGGAGGAACTAATGCTTCCATAAATCTAAACTGCCTTCTCTAGAAAATGAAGGTAAATCAGCAGTTCTCAACTTACAGCCCTGGACTTGTAAGATTCAGGAGAACTGTTTCAAGATTATCAAAATGAAAATGCTAATTATAAAACTAAAACCACAAAAATAATTTTCAGTTATAAATCCTAACTACAAAATGAAAGCAGCTGAGCCGAACTGGGTGGCGCACACCTGTAATCCCAGCACCTGGAAGCTGAGACCAGTGGACTGTGAGTTTGATGCCACCTTGGGCTATATAGCAAGATCCTGTCTTAAAAGAAAACACAAAACAAAACAAAACAAACCCAAAACCAAAAAACCCAAAACAAAAATCAAAGACTCGGGGTTGGGGATTTAGCTCAGTGGTAGAGCGCCTGTCTAGCAAGCACAAGGCCCTGAGTTCAATCCCTGGCACCAAACCAGTTGCATTTTGAAACACCTAAGGTTAATTTTCTCCTCTTTCTGAGAAGTCTGAGAAACTCCGGTTTATGGCCACTGAGGCCCTTCTTCCTGCCTGTTCCCTCACCACCCTCAGCCCGGCCGCCGTACCCAGTTTCTTGGGTACCCAGTCTAAGCCGAAGGTGAACTTCTTGATCTGGATGACCAGGTAGTCAGGGAATGAGGCAAACCGTGTGGTCCTGGGGAAGAAAGAACGTGCTGGCACCCGAAGGCTATGGGTTCTCCCCTCTCGAGACCTCTCCCAGACAGAACACCAAGGGTGGGGGCCTCGGCCGCCTGAAGGCCTCAGGTCTGTGTCAGGGACCAGCAGCCAGGCGGGGAGGCGAGCCATTTGCCAGAAGTCCAAATGTGGAGCCTCGCTCCTCCAGGGTGTGTCCATGACAACCCTTAGCTGACAGAAAGTGCCTGTGCTCTGCCATAATGGAGGGAGGAAGTGCAGAGAGGCCACAGGAAGAAGACACCCTGCGGTCTGAGAGAAGAGACGAGGCGACACAACAGGGTCATTACCATGCTGACTGCTGCTGGGGCCTCCTGGCTCCCGCAGGGTCAGATCCCCAGCCCTGGAAGAGCTGGCCCCGAGATCCCACACAAAATGGAAGAAAGGATCACAACCGAGGGGCAGCTCCGTCTGTGAGGATCGCCCTGCAGCAGCCCGCAGCCAGGCCGGGCTGGGACTTACTTGACGGCTACCGACTTGGCCTGCAGCGCCGTGCTCCAGAAGTCGTCCACCTGTTCCGGGGCCCCATAGGCCTCCAGGCAGGAGCTGAAGGGCACCTGGGCCCGAACCAGCTCTGGCAGTGGCACCTTCTCCTCTTCAGCTTGCCGCTTCTTCTCCTCATACTCCAGAAGCTCCTCTGGGGAGACAGTTGTGTAGTGTGTTCTGGGGGCGCTGCCTCTTCCCGCCTCAGCTTCCCCCTCCTGGCTGCATGGCCATGACTGCTCTAGTTCCTCTCCCCTCCCGAAGTCCACCAGAGATACAGCCCTATACACCTGGCCCAGCTGCGGGGTAGCTTAACTCTCCGCTCTGGGGGCCCAGCTTCAGCCTGTGGGCTGGGTGAGCCGCGCGCACCACCAGCTCTGCTCCTGTGAGGGGCCTCTGTACCTCAGCCTCCACCTGCAGCCACCGCCTACCTTTGTTAAGGGCGGCATCCATGGGCACAGGCAGCTGCATGATGTAGTCAACTCGCTGGGTATACTTAACCTTCTCTGTGGCCAGGCACTTGATCTTCTCCTCCACCAAGAAGCGGAACACCTCATTAGGATTCTCAGAGCTCCGGCAATTCCTCTATGGGAAAGAGGCAGGGAAGGGAGGTCTCGGCAACCAAGAAACCGAGGACACGGGAGTGGGTGGAAGAGGACCTCTTGGGTATACAGATAGCAAGAGTGGGTAGAGCCATCCTCACTCCCTGTCCCTGTGTGACTGTTTTGGAAGATGCTTATTTTTCTTTATTGCTTTTTTTTTTTTGGTACCAGGAATCGAACTCAGGGCCTCATGCTTGTGAGGCAAACACTCTAAGCACTGAGCTAAATCCCCAGCCCTTGTTTTTCTTTAAAAGCAGCAAGTTTTCTCATGTCATTCTCATCTTTATTTTCCTTCTTTCTTTTCCTGGCAGTGACAAGGAACCCAAGGCCTCGTGTGTGCCAGGCAAGTGGTCTACGACCAAGCCACATCACAGCCCTCTGTCATTCTCTCTGGGTGTACCCTTAACCAGGCTGCAAGCCCGTCACAGGTAAGGACCTCCACCATCTGGACTTCTCCTCAGGTGGAACTGTGCTCACAGGGCGGGCTCAGGGCGAGCTGACTGCTGGGGTGGAGGAGGGACGAGGAGGAGTGAGTAGAAGTGCACAGCAGGCAGACGGAGGCTGTGCCATCTCCCGGCCCTCACCTCCACCATGTTGATCAGGTGCAGGAAGAACTCCTGGGCATCCTGCTGCCGGTTAGTAGAGAACTCAGGGTGGCCCTTGCCAATGAGGGCCTTGAACATCCGAGGGGCGATGCCGTCTTGCATTTCCTAAGCAGAGCCAGGGCAGAGACTCAGCTGGAGCACAGAGATCATCAAGTGGCCTTCTTTCTTTTCTTAAAATACCTTTGTTTTGGGCTGGGGATTCAGCTCAACTGGTAGAGCGCTCGCCCAGCAAGCGCAAGGCCCTGAGTTTGATCTCCAGAGCCAAAAAAAAAAAAAAATCTTTTTTTGGCGGTGCTGGGGATTGAACACAGCACCTCGTGCATGCTAGGTAAGTGCTGTACCATTGAGCTACATTCCCAGCTCTCAAGTGACCTTTTGCCATCTCTCAGACCTCAGTTTCCCCATGATTCCAAAGCCTGAAAGCGATAAAATCCCAGCCTTACCTTTTGTTCTGGCACTTGCTCGCCATCACCCGACTCCGGTGCTGGCTTAGAATACTCTCCCGAGAGAAGACCATGGCCCAGCTTGGCCCTGGGTGAACAGCCAAGAAAACTACTTAGCTTCAGTCAGCTGACGATCCTCACAGCTATCTCTACCTTTTCCTTCCCAACTTAACTTGCTTGTGGCCTTCATTAGGCATCTCTCAAATGTGTAAAAAAAAGCTGGGCATAGTTGTGTATAACTGTAATCCCAGCTACTCAGGAGGTTGAGGCAGGAGGATTTCAAGTTCAAGTCTAGCCTGCGAGACCCTATCTGAAAAAGGAATGGAGATGTAGTTAAGGGGCAGAGCACTTGCCTAACATGTACAAGGTCCTGGGTTCAGTGCCTACAGCATCCCCTGCCACCAAAAAAGAAAAAAACCTTAATTTGCACAGAAGCCCAGCTCAGGACAGACAGCATGTCCAGAAGCAATTACCAGAAGCTTCTAACTGTCTAGGGCTCAAGTGCTCCCACCCAGGTGATTGTGGAGAAGAAACCAGGCATACAGGCTGCGAGGCTCATACAGGGGACCTGGCTACATACACCTGGGTGCTGAAGTCCTGGGTGGGGTCCGAGGGGGCATTCTGGAAGATCTTCTCCAGCTTGTCCACGTACCTGAGAGTCAAAAGGAGGAGAGCAGGAGGGGCTCAGCCTGAGCACTGAGGGCCGGAGAAGAGAGCGTTTATTGATTCTGGGCCCAGGTTCCCCTCAGCATAGGCAGTGACTGGTGGGGCCACTTCTTTCAGCAGTCTGTGCCTACCTCCTGTCCCCTAATTTAGCATGCAGCTCCTTGTCTCCTCCCCGAGACTGAGCCAGGGAAGGGAGAAGGCAGGCAGAATCAGAGTAAATAGAGTTCACTTTACTGGACAGAGCTTCTTGGCACATGCCCATTGCTTCCCAGTTAGACAGTAAACTCACTTATGCAAAGAATCTGCCTTTCTTCTACTTTAATCTCACACCCTCTCCATTCCTGGAGTGCTACACGTCCGTGTTAGATGCTCCTCTTACGTCACTGGCCTAAGATGAAGACCGCCTGCTAACCCTTGAGTCTGTCAGGCCACAGAGAGCTCTGGGATTTGCTGCCCTGCACTATCAGTGGGGTGTGTGCAACAGGACTCTTCAAAGACGGAGGTCACGCACACGGGCTCCGAGGGCAGCAGCAGGGAGGAGCTGGGGATGTGGGGTGCAGGGCCAAGGGGCCACTCACTTCCTCTGGAAGTCGGGGATGCTGAAGAGCACCTGGACCACAGAGTTGAGGTAGCAACTGTTACCCAGGTTCCGGATGCCCGTGTAGCCAGGTCCGAATAGGGGCTTAAGTGGCACACCCGACTCCTGGATCAGCTCCCATTCACCGATCCGCTGGTTCATGTCTATCTCCAACTCTGTCATCGTCTTGTCTGTCTGTGTGGGAAGGGGCACTTCAGGCTGGCGGAGGAACTCAGCTTTGTATATATAGATATATATTTTTTTTGGTGCTGGGGATCAAACTCAGGGCCTTGTGCTTGCAAGGCAAGCACTCTAACCACTGAGCTAAATCCCCAGCTCTCAGCTTTGTGTTGTTTTGTTTTTGTTTTTGTGGTGCCAGGGATCAAACTCAGGGCCTTGAGCTTGCTCAGCAAACACTCTAACCACTGAGCTAAATCCCCAGCCCAGCTTTGTATTTTTTACACAGATCTCTCACACAGTCTAGGATGAGACCCAGCTGTAGCCCAGAATTTATGGAATTATGCACTCCATCATGGGAGGCACGTTGAGTATCACCCCGCCCAAGTTCTAGAAGGCCGAAAGTAATTATCCCAGAGGCCTGTTATTCCTCAGGCCTCTGCTTGGATGACGGAATGAAATGAGTGAGATTCCTTCTACCCAAAACGTCTTTCCCACACTGAAGTTACTCTCACTTATCTTCTGGACTGTCACTGGAGGAGTAATTACCCAGGAAAAGATCCCTGATATGCTGGACTAGGCCAGGTCCCCCTGCTGTAAACTATTATGGTGCAGAACCCCCACCTCTCTTTCATAGCACCCATCGAAGTCTGTAATTAATCTCTTATTTGTGTGTATGACTCAATGCCTATCTGTCTTTCTAGAATATAAGTCTATGAAAGCAAGGACTATACCTGTCTTATTTACACAATGACTAGCACACAGAGGGTACTCGGCAGTATTCACTGAATGACTAAATGATTCTAGAAAAATCCTTCAAGGGAAGCCTACATATCTTGGGGACTGGATTAATTGTTGAAGCTCTCTCCAAAACCCTACCTCAGCCTCAGGCAGAGAAGTAGGGGCTGGAACTAGAAGAATCTGAAGCTGATGGAGGTCTCACCTTCTGCATCTTTAGCATGTCAATTCCAAAGTGGGACAGGTGCTCGGCCAGGCTGGGGTCCAGGACCATGTCGTCTTCATCATACGAGTACACGTCTAAAGCAGGAAGCAGACAGTATTAGTGTACAAGGCTCAGGCCTGGTCTGGTCACCCATTTCACCTCCTACCCAGAAGGGCCTTCACCAGCCAGGAAGACCACCTGTGAGGGTCACCCTCTTGGCTCCCTTGAGTATCAGTGAGGTCACAAGTCCTGTAGGACAGGCTGTCAGGGAAGTTGGGGTGAAACAGGGTGAGCTGGAATTAACTGTGACACAAGGTACTAGGGTAAGACAGGTCTGAAAGGGTACCGACTAAACAATGATGGCTACTTCTAGGAAGGGGAGTGGGATTTTGGAGTATTGAAAATTTAGCTCATATGCAGTATTTTCATTTCCATGTCACAGAAGATGAATAACAACTGAACTACATCAGGGGAGGGGAGTAGTACCAGCTCCATCGGGTGTGATGGTGCCCAGCTTCACAGCTAATGGGTAGCCTGTCTCCCTGTAGTGCTCCACAGCGTGGTTGTTGCCCCCACTGCCATCAAAGTAGCGTCGTCCACAGAGGATGGAGCCATCTGTCAGGTTCAGCCACAGATTCTCCCTCATGTCACACTTGGAGCACTTCCAGCCACTAACCCAGACAGAAGACAATTAGTGGGTCAGGGGTACATGGACACGGGAGTGTTTGTTCTCTTCCTTTGGCTGCTTACCACTTTGTCCATCTCCCCACCCACTCTTCCTCCCTGTCCCTCTACCTACCTTCTCTCCCGCTGCACCTCCCCACCACAAAAGGTGGCCTTTTTGGCCGTTTCTGCAGGTCATGCCAGAGGTGGAGGGGCCAGGCCTTACCAGGGAGGGATCCGAGCAGGGTTGTCCAACTGCTTGAGGTTGAAGGCGTGCTTAGACACCTGCCGGACCTCCCCATCCCAGGCCTGCACCTCCTGCTTGCGGGAGGCCGAGTCGGCTGAGAGAAGGGCCTCCACTGCACTGGTCACCTGCGAGAAGCAGCAGGTCAGACAGTCCCCAACCCTATCCCACCTGCCCCATCTCTCTCCCTTTGTCTTCAGCTTTGCCATTGCTGCCCAAGCCATTACTACTCCCGCCTCTGACCTAGAACCTTCCATAGGATGGAAGACATTCATACCCGATCTCGGACAATGTCAGGCAGTCCCCCCAAACCATCCCGGGCAATTTCCAGGTAGTCTGGCAAAATGACAATCTTCACATCCTCGTCGTATTCAAACTTTTCCTCCGTGAGGTCAAACCCGCCTTCAACACCTGGAGAGACAGGGAAGAGGGTGAGCAGGTCAACCACTGTAGTCAATCCCCCTGCACCCACCAACACAGCACTTAGGGTTAGGGTTAGGGTTCCCTGTGGAAGTGCTCCCTGTGGAAGTCCAGGGCCACCAGTCAGGCCCTGGAGCCTCTGAGAGCTGGAAAGACCAGCTCAGGGGCAAGGACAGGATGGCAGCAGTGCTCACCGATAGCCAGCCGGGTGGGCTTCTTACGTGGTGGGTCTCCAGTGCCTGCAGTAGCGTCCTCTTCCTTCTGTAATGAACAGGAAGGACAGGTCAGCAATGAACACCAGGAAAACAATAAAAGGGGACGATGGAGGGAATGGAGTGGTTCATCTCAGAATGGAATGATACTAAAAAATATCTGTGCCACGTTGTTTTTTCTTCTGGTACCAGTGAATGAACAACGGGCCTTCGCACTGAGCTGCATTCCTCAGGCCTTTTTCATCTGGAGACACAATTTCATTAAGTTGCCAAGATGCCCAGGCTGGGCTCAAACTTGTGCTCTCTCCCTCAGTCTCCGAGGGTGCTGGGAACACAGCGGGGAGTTACCATGCATGACCAGCATGCGGCAAGTTTTAGTGACACAAAACAAAGTAGGGAAAGACTGAAAACAATAGGGGTGGATGAAAGACAGAGTCCAAACGGACACTCTACGGGACGTGTCTGAGCACACCTTTCCCGTCCCACATGCCTACCGGGCGCCGGGTCCGCTGCAGGTGCAGGTAGACACGCTGGCCTGTCTTGTTAAAATGCCTCTCCACATACTGCTTCCCGAAGCCCAGGAATGTGTTCATGCAGATGTAGAGGCCACCCTCAGACTCCTGCAGGGCACGAGGCAAGGGAAGAAATGCAGAAGGGTGAAGCCTGGCTGGGTAGGGAAGGCAAGGACTTGGGTGTCAGAAACCACAGGCTTTCTGAAGAAAGGTTCTGTTCTCTAACACTGGGTGGCCCTTCCAACTTAGTTAGGGTTTTTTTGGTTTGTTTGTTTGCTTTTGAGATAGGATCTTACTCTGTAATTCAGGCTGGTCTCGAACTTGCAGTGAGTGATCCTCCTGCCTCAGCCTCCCAAATACTGAGATTTGAGGTGTGTGCCACCAAGACCAGTTCTTATTTAGCCTTTCATAGGAGGAGAATCTAAGAACCTAAGATTCTTCTCCTATGACTTTGCCAACAACCAGCAAGGACATCAGGAGGTTGAGCGGCACCTCTCAGTCATTATTTATCTTCCCTCTTGCTCCTTCTTTGAGCTTTAGAACCCAGCAATCACAATCAAAGGACTCCTTTCACCATCTTTTTTTTTTTTTTTTGAGACAGTCTCACTATGTAGCCCAGGCTAGCCTTGAACTCAGACACCCTCCTGCATCAGCCTCCCAAATGCTGGAATTACAGGTCTGTGCCATCATGCCCAGCTTCACCTCTTTTCTGAGGCCAAGAGATCCAAAAGTAAATGGAGAACAAACACTAGGCTGCCAATGCTAGGGATTACACTCAGAGGGAAAAGGAGTCCTTTCCTGGGAGACACTGATCCCAGACCTGGGAGTCCAAAACCAAACACTACCTTATTTCCATAATTCAGAAAGCTTTCCAGACTGGGGGAACAGATTCCAGCCCCCAGTGAGACTGCCAACAGGCCAGACCTTTTTCTACCACATTCTGCTAGGTAGCTGAGGCCTGACCCACAGAGTCCTCTCCCTTCTGTCTTGCTGAAGCCTGGCTCCAGGGAACAATGCCTTGTTTACAACTCACAGCTAAACCAGCCCCAGTCTGGAAGGTCATCAAGTCCGGCATTCTCCAGTCACCAGCCAGGCCTTCCTCTCCTCTCCCCTATGACCAATATGTAAGATTCCCCCCGAAGTCCCTTTAACCCCTAACCTCAAAGCCATCTCCCTCTTAGAACAATCTAGCAGCATTTGCTGAGACAGTTACTACACAGTTACCACAAAAGAACTGAGAAAGACAAGTGTCCACCCAGAGTCCCAGCTGAGAAGATGGGCTTAGCCCAAAGCTGAGCAAGTCTACCAGTCCCTCTGCAGATAGAGTGATGGAGATGGCTGCAGAGGAACTGGAGACAGTAACAGTCTTGACTTCAAGGCTTTGAGCAACAGGCATCCTTTTCCCAGAATAAAAGCCTCAGTGGCCTTGAAAATTTTCTCTGCTGTGATAGTAAAAATAGGGCACAGTTTAAGGCACAGGGCACAGTCTATCAGTTGCTCTGTACCACTCCCTAGAATATGGATTGCAATCTTCATGAACAAATAGAGCTTTCTCACCAGGGAGGTCAACTAAGCTTTCTCCCACGAACCAGATTTGAGGATAATCAAATATGCTGGTGGTTGTTTAGCAAAGCAGCTGGGTCACACTGGAGATCTCTTGAGTGGATATGAAAAAGGGAAAATATCAGAAAACCACAAAACCCCTCTTTTGATTATTCAAAGCAGTTACTAAGGAGAGAGGCAAGATTCAAATGTAAAAAGGGACTCACTGACTCCTACCATCTGCTGGTGATTAAGAAAAATCTTTCCCTCAGGGGAGTAAAGTGGGAGCTCTTCAGCTGGAAATAAGAGATCCTCGGTTCACATGGATTGGGAACCATGCAGCGCTGCTCTGATCAGTCCTCTTTTTACCTCTGCCAAAGCTAGACTTCAGAGAAGTAGCACATTGACTGCCCCGGATCAAAGCCCAGCAAACCATGCAAACCACAAATCACAGTGATGGTCCTGAACTGGGCCTCACATCATGCTGCTACACTGAGCACGGATGATGCATTAATGAAGCCTTTCCACTCTGACTTGCAATTTTGAGGCCATGAGCTGGTCTGGCTGAATACCCTGGGCAAGGCCCAGCAGTGGCTGGAGGGGAGGGGAGGAGAGGGGCGGGGCACGGATCCCAACCAAGCTGCTGCCCTCTCAGTTCAGGCCTGGAGGCATGTCTCCGTTAAGGGTGACATAGGAAGGCAGAACTGCAGGAAGGGAGGTACCGGGTGGAGCCTGCAAAACGTGAAGCACGGGTGTGGGTGGCGGCTTTGTCTAACTAGGCAAGAGGGGGAGCGAGATGGCAAAGGACCTTAGCATCCTCCCAGAAAGAAAGCATCTCTCTGGGAATACTTTAAACTGGGTTCTCTCTGCTCCCAGTGATGGGCAGGGTGGAGAGGGGTCTGCAGCTATAGTTCACTTACAGGAGAAACGACTAGAGCTTTCCTCTCCTTTTCCTCCCTCCCCACCACCATGACCCATCTCCCCGCCCCTGTCCACATTAACCACGGGTGGAGGCTGCCTATCGAGGTGCTTCTCACAACCAGCCCTCCTCCACTCACTTCCAGACTACCAGCCGCCTAGCAACTGCTGTCCCCACCCTCCCGACCCCGGACCACAACAAGGGGGAGTCGCCCCCATTCCTCTTCTATGAGACTACAAAACCCGGAGAGCCACGCGCGACTAGCAAGGCCGGCTCCCGGCTCGCTCGGGGGGTCCGCCTGGGGGATGTAGTCCAGCATCGGGCAGCAGCCCTGGCTTCGCACGGCCGCGCGGGCGGCAGGCGACTACAAGGCCCACAGTGCTCCGCGGCGCGGGCGCGCGCAGGGCGGGCGCGGCGGCGTCCGGGACCGGTAGTCACGCGGAGGCTCCAGCTAATGAACAGCAGCGGCGGAGAGGAGCGCGGGAGACTACAAGTCCCAGGGTGCACCGCGGGGAGGCGGCGGCCCGAGCCTCGCAGGCCCCGGCAGAATGACCAGGGCGATGGGAGGAAGTCGTGCTCTCTGCGGACGTGGGGAAGGGGCTTACCGGTGTGTCGAAGGAAAAGGCGCACTCGTCTTTGTGGACCCGGTCGCCAGCCTTGGGGACCCGGATCGTTGGTAACACTGACAGCAGCGCCTCCTCGCTCAGCTCCGCCATGACACCGGCAGTAGCTTCTCCACACGCTGCAGCTCCCACCGTTCCCAGTCCCCCACCCCTTTTCTCCCGGCCAATGAGCGCTGCCTGTTGGGCGCAGGCGCGCAAAGCCAGACCCGCGAGAATGGCAGTTGGACGCAGCCTGCCGGGCAGTGCTCCGCCCCCTGCCCTACTCTCGACCAACGCCAATAAGAAGCTTTTGTCCTTGAATTGATGGCCGAAAGGACCAATCCCACTCTTCCAGGGCATGAGCGCCCTCACTAGAGCGGCCAGCTGGACTTACTTCGGGAATCCGGCTGCTCACTCTTACAGATCCTTCGCGTGGAGAGCAGAACTAAAGGTCGTTTAAACCTCTGGATTCCTGAAACTTTCCTGGGGACTCGTCAGTCGGAAAGTAGAAAGGAAGTTGTTTTCTTGGTATTTGAAAAGAGGCCGTCCAATGAGATGGAGTTTGAGAGGTTATGTGATTGACAATCCCATTAACCAATAAGAATTAGTATCTCTCTCGCCTCCGGAAAACCATCGCGACTCCGTCTCTAATTGAATTTGTGCATAACGGTGTAATAATTCATCATTCTATTTTGTTTAATAAAATCGCTTGTGTTTAACACTGGAGGTCTCAAAAGCGAAGATTTGTACTCAAAGTTTCGCGACTGACGGCTCACAGGCTGACACTGAACAAAAGTCCTGTCACGTAGGCGTCATCCCATCCTCATGATAGACATCCTCCGAGACCAATGAATGGCTCCCTCTGGAGGCGGTTCTCACACAGTGGACCTACGAGAGTCTACGTTGGCTCAGCCAATAGGGTCGGGGAAGGGGGCGTGGCGGGAAGTTTGAAACTCGTAACTTCGGGAGTTGATCCTCAAGCTGGTTTGCACTCGTAAGTGGAGTTGGGGCCCGGTAAGTAATTTGAATAAATTAATGAATAAATCAGAGGGTCCAGCAGACCCAGGATGAACCTTTTGGAAAGCCTCACTAGTGTTAGCTCCGCAGAGGTCTCTGGGCCAGCGACCAGGACTTTCCTCAGCTGGAAACTGGAACGATCAGGTGGGCTGGGGTCAGAGGTCGTACACGGTTGCGATAATAACTGAGACCCGAGTCGCTTCTCACAGGCATCCTCTCCTCCACCCGGGCGGGCCCTGCCCCGGCCCATAGTGGAGATGGGCTCAGCCAAGAGCGTCCCAGCCACTCCAGCGCGGCCTCCGCCACATAACAAGCATCTGGCTCGAGTAGCAGACCCTCGCTCGCCTAGTGCCGGCATCCAGCGCACTCCTATCCAGGTACTAGAGGCCCAGGTGGGAAAAGCAGAGAATCGGAATTCCTGGGCTTCTGCCTAACCGAATACAGAGGGCGCCCTCATACCCCCAACCCTACTGGAGCCTTATTTTCTGCTTTCTTAATCTTCCTGAGATGAGCTGAAAGTCTGAGGGACTTAGCAACTCCCACTTGGAATATGGAGAGAGGAGTCAGGACCTACTCTTGTTCTAACATATGGTCCTGATAGGTGGAGAGCTCGCCACCAACAAGCCTGCCAGCCAGAGAAGAGCTGGAGGATCCTAAGCAGGCCCAGGACTCAGATCCTCGCTCTCCCACCCTTGGCATTGCACGGACACCTATGAAGACCAGCAGTGTAGGTGAGTGATGGACCCAGGGAATGCTGATGAGGCAGTCACCTATTATTCTTGGGTGGGAGCAATGAAGCCATCCTCTCAGGGTGCTCCTTTTATTTTTTGTGGTGTTGGGGCTGGAACCCTGGGCCTTCTAAGTGCTAGGCAAGCACCATGCTACTGAGCTACACCCTCTGCTCCCATCCTACTCTTCTCACAGTTTGCTCCCTCTCACCTTGATTTCACTTTTCCCAGCACCTCACCTACCAGGGCACAAATCCTAAGCTCCTGATCCTCCTTGCTGAATGATTTGCATAGAAGGTCACTGCTCATTTCCTTTCTTTCCTCTAGACCTTGAGAGTCCACTGGTGAAAGAGCTGAGTGAAGTATTTGAGACGGAAGCCTCAATATCGAATCTTCCCGCAGAGCCTGTTCTGCCCCTGGGAGCAGTTTCATCTTTAGAACTAGACTTGTCTGTGGATGCTCAGTTATCCCTAGAGGACCAGACGCAAACTTGGAACCAGCCCGAGCTCCCCTCCAGACAGGTGCTGTCCAGGGAGGAAAGCAGACAGCCCGCAGCAACCCCTGTGGCCAGCCAGAGCTCCGACAAGCTCTCGAGAGACCCCGAGACTCCCCGATCTTCAGGTACAAAATCCAAGAGCAAGGCACAGAGAAGAGAAACTAGATAATGTCCATGGATGAGTATAGGGAGACTAAACTGTGAGCCCCAAGTTTTGAGTCCTTGCTTTAACCACCTTAGGTTCTAAGCGCAGTAGACAGAAACAAAACAGCAAGGTTCTAGGGAGATCGCCCCTCACCATCCTGCAGGATGACAACTCCCCCGGGACCCTGACACCACGACAGGTAAAGGGAGGGAGGGGGACAGCCATTACTAGCCTATCTAGCATAGAGGGTGGGAGGCGCTTTTACCCAGGTCTTCCCGTGCCCGAACAACACCCTCTCAGCCCCTCAGTGCATATACTGCCTCCTTTTGCAGGGTAAACGGCCTTCTCCCTTGAGCGAAAATGTTAGGGAACTAAAAGAAGGAGCCATTCTTGGAACTGGACGACTTCTGAAAACTGGAGGGCGAGCTTGGGAGCCAGCCCAGGACCATGACAAGGAAAATCAGCACTTCCCCTTGGTAGAGAGCTAGGCCCGGTGTGGGCCCACCCTGGACTCACACAGGACCTGGTGATCCCATGTCCTCTCAGACCTTCTTGCCCAGGGAGACTGGAGAGAAAGGCTTGTTTTGTTTTTTTTTTTTTGGTGCTGGGGTTCGAACTCAGGGCCTTGTGCTTGCAAGGCAAGCGCTCTAACCACTGAGCTAAATCCCCAGCCCAAAAGGCTTGTTTTCTTTGACTCCTCAAACTACCAACTCTAGGACTTAGAGCTTTATTGGGTTTTCTTTATGTCTTTCCTATTTCTTGTATATTAAAGGAAGTGATTTTAAACAGTGCTTAAAAAATTAAACTTGAAGATTGCATGGGGTCTTCTGTGTGAATGGCAGCCGGAGGGCTGTGTTCCCTGAGGTCTCCCCACTGACCTGAGTCTCCTTTGCTCACATGCCTTGAATTGTGATGTTCCCCTGGCTCCAGAGCTGTTTCCTCTTACTCTCCCGAAGGGCTTAGCTGTCACTTTCGTAATATTCTGGTAATTTCCGAATCTGTCTCTCTCGTACTGATCCTTATCCAGCTGCCCCATAACCACTTCAAAGTCAAGTTTGTCTAAAACTGAGTTTATAATCTTCCCCTACAAGACAGTCCCTATCCTCTGTTCTCCATCCTTGTGAATATCTGCCCAGCTGCCCGAATCCTAACCGTGGCCATCATCTCAAATCCCTCCCTCCCACTATCTCATATCTTAACAGTTGGTCACTAAATCCTGGTGATTGCCGGGCTTTGCTTTCTGTTATCCTTGTTGGGGTTTTTTGGTTTTTTGGTTTGTTTTTTTTTTTGAGATAGGGTCTTGGTATGCACTTCAGGCTGGACTTGAACTCACTATGTAGCCCAGGCAGGCCTTGAACTCACCGCAATCCTCCTGCCTCAGCCCCCTGAATGCTGGAATTACGGGCTTATGCCATCGCACTGGCTCTGTCACTCTTATATTTCTTGTCACTTGCTTGCTGCCTTGTCTCTAGAGTGCCATCTCGCCTCCCATTTTGCCTGCCTACACTGCTGTCAGGGGAATCTCCCTGAGAAGCATAACTGACCACACACTGCTCAGAACTCTTCAGGGGCCTCCCATTGCCCTTAAAAGAGTCTGGAGCCTGTAGGTTGACATTCAAGGCCTTGTACAAGCTGAGTCCTGCACAGACACGTGCCCACGCCTCACAGGCTGGCTGTAGTAAACTATCCTACACACACCAGCCACTGGCTAAATTCACTTTCTCCTGACCCTTTCGCCTTCGCCCTTCTTACTGCCTTTGTCATAGTACCACTAACTCCTTCTTGCCCTTAAATGGGACCCAGAAGGGTGGAACAGAAGGGTGTGGAAGCCATTCGGCACAGAGGTACCAAGGCGCTATACTTTATTGCAGGTGCTTTGGAAGAGAAACAAGATGGTCGAAAAGGAGAAGGCATGAAAGGGAAGGGGGCCATAGTCGCGGGGCTGAGCCTCCTGTACTTTTGGGACTGGGGCCTTGGCCTGGAAAGTGGGTGGGTTGGCCACCCTCATTCGTGAAGGGAGAGACAGTAAGGAGGCTGTGGGAGGACACAGGGCAGTTCTTTGCCCTCATGTCCCTGCTGCTGCTTCCCAAAGGCAGGCTTCTGTGCTCCCCACTTCCCTCCGAGGAGGAAGGTTGGTGGGAACAGCCCCTGGGATGGAGGGAAAACTTAAAAAGATTGGACATGGGAGGGGCAGCTGAGTGTCTTCACGCCTTCCACCTCCCTCCTCAGTTCCAGATTTTGAGGAAGCTGTCCCAGGAACCAGTGGCCACGGCCATCCCGTCGGCCGTGACCCCCAGGCAGCTGACCCTGTTGTCATGACCAGAAAGGACGCCTGAGAAAGAGAAAGGAATCAACCCATCTCTGAGTACCAATTTGGAAATCTGTGTGCGCAAAAGCCCTAGACGGGCAGCTCTCTCTCACTGCTGGGTCTGAGGATGAGTTCTCGGGGATGGATCTCTCCTGAGGCCAGCTCCTCCACCTACAGCTTGGGCTGGGGATGAGGTGGGGCAGATGGTGCTGTGAGAGGAGCCAGGGTCACCTTGATGGACATGGGGGGATGGGAAGGGTGACCTTCCATCCAGTGCTTTTGTTTCCGGATGAAGAAAGGGAGACCCAGAGAAGTGATGTGTACAAGGGAACTCAGAAAGTGAAGAACTGAATTAGGATTTGGATCCTGACTCTGGGCGCCTAGCACCTGGCCTCTCCCAAGGCAAGAAGCCAGGCTGTTCGCTTCATCAGACTAGGTCAGGCTGGGAGCCTTGGGGTAGCCCAAATCTGCCGGACTCTGACCCTATCCACAGTTCCCGGAGGCTGCTTTTCCTACAGTTCGTGGCCCTGAAATCTCAGACACCAGGAGGGACGGACACCAAAGCCCAGAGCTCTGGGGAGCCGCCACGGCAGGATGGGGTGGGGTTGCTCAGCGCCGCCTCTGTCTGGGGCACATGGCCCTGGGCTGGGAAGCAAGGACTGCGGGTGTGTGTCGGGGGGAGTTGTCCAGTCGCGGGGTCACTGTTAGGAAGAGCCGCAGGAGACAGACCTGGCAGGAAGGGCGGGCCCGGCCTTACCCACACGCTCGCACTTCATGGAGTCCCAGACGTTGCAGTTGAAGTCATCGTAGCCTGCAAAGAGCAGGCGGCCGCTGAGTGAGAAGGCCACCGATGTGATCCCGCAGATGATGCTCTCATGGGCATAGGCAGTCAGCTCCTGGTCTGCCCGCAGGTCGAACAGGCGACAAGAGGCATCGTCGGAGCCTGTGCAGATGGCCTCTCCACTGGGGAAGAACTGCGGCACGGTGGGGAGGGCGTCGGCTCAGGCCCAGGGCAGTGCGGCCTCTGCCTGTCCCTCTCCCTCTGATGGCCCGGGGCAGGCTGCCTCCCTCAGCCTCCTGCCAGGCTCCTAGGGCTGGGGCAAGTCGCAGCCACAGCCGCCTGGCTCTTCACAGGTGGCTCCTCTATGCCCCCGTGTGCTCCCTGCTGCAGCGCTGCGGTGGTGTCATTCAGCCGTGGCTCTCCCAGGCCTCCAGGCTGGAGGCGCGGAGGCCGGCTCAGAGTCCTACAGACTGCGCTGCTGGCTGGGGCACAACCTGACCTCATTGTGAAGAACGTCAGGCCACCTCAGCTGGGGGAAAGTATCTCTTCAAAAATGCCAGTGTTGGGGCTGGGGGTTTAGCTCAGTGGTTAGAGTCCTTGCCCAGCAAGCACAAGGCCCGGAGTTCGATCCCTGGCACACACACAAAAATAAAAATGCCAATGTTGTGGCAGGAAAATGGCTCTACTTGTTTGGTTTTGTCTTTTGTTGAAACGGTCTCTCTATGTAGTTCAGCATGGCCTTGAACTCGCTATGTAGCCCAAGCTGGCCTCAAACCCATAATGATCCTCCTGCCTCAGCCTCTCAAGTGCTGGAATTATAGGCTTGTGCCACCAGTCCTAGCAATGGTTTCATTTAAAGACTAAAAAAATGCGGGGTTTGGGATTTAGCTCAAGTGGTAGAGTGCTTGCTTAGCAAGCACAAGGCCCTCAGTTTGATCCCCAGCACCCCCCCAAAGAAAACAAAAAAAAAATTAAAATATGTGTCAAGGAGCCAGGCATGGAGGCGCACTCCTATAATCCTAGCTCGGAGACTGAAGCAGAATGATCACAAGTTCAAGCCCAACCTGGGCTTAGTGAGACCCTGCCTCAAAAATGAAAAATGGGCTGGGGACATAGCTTAGTGTGAAGGCCCTGGATTCAGTACCCAGTAAAGAAAACACAAAAAAAAGTTTTAAAAATGTGGCATAGGGACTGGGGATTTAGCTCAGTGCAAGCAAGCGCAAGGCCCTGAGTTCAATCCCCAGCACACACACACACAAAAAACTGGCAAAGAAATGCAGTGAATTGGGTCCCGGCCCAAAAAACACCAGACTTGGTGGTGCACACCTACCATTCCAGCTACTCGAGAGGCTGAGCGTCAAAGAGAAAGACAAAGGAAATGTAGCAAAATATTAACAGTGGGTCTGGGTGAAGGGTTCCTGGGAGTCCTTTTGGTTAGTTTTGAAACTGCCCTGTAAGGTGAGATGGTTTCAGATGGAAAACTTGAAAAGAAAGGGCCCGGGCAACCGTGGGAGGGACCAAGTATGCGGTCCTGGGAGGCACCCAGGAGAGGCACTCACACAAATGGCATTGATGTCCGACTCGTGGCCAGTGAAGGTCTGGCGGCACGTCCCCTCCCGCACATCCCAGAGTTTGGCACTGGCATCACAGGCTCCCGAAATGAAGAGTTTGTAGTCGGGAGACACGGCCAGGCTCATACAGTCACCGGTGTGTCCCACAAACACAGTCTTCTGCTGTCCTGTCTCAATGTCCCACAAGGCACTGCCGGAGGGAGGGAGGGAGGCAGGGAGGTGGTCACTGGCTACGCAGGGCAGCACCGCCTCCCAAGCCCCACACCCTCAGCCTCAGCCTCACCAAGTGGTATCCCCGGAGCTGGTCACGATGTTGTTATCATCCAGGAAGCGGCAGCAGGAGAGATAACCTGGAGGTGGTTACAAGGATGGTGTCCTGGCTGCAGGGCCACATCCCACCTGGACCCCTTGGGCAGGAGGGAGTCTCACTCACCTGTGTGAGCAGACAGCTCCCGGCTGACCTTGACATTGCCCTCGCGGGATTTGAGGCTGTAGATGGAACACATGTTGTCCAGCCCCCCGCACGCCACAAAGTTGCCGGACGGGGCGTAGGCACAGGTCATGACCCAGGAGGAACGCAGGGGGATGGCGTGCACCTGCAGAAAGTACGTTTGGGAGGAGCTGGGACCTGGGCTGAGCTCCTGGCGGGCGGGCAGGGCAGAGGGCGAGCGGAGCGTCACCAGGGAGGGTGTGGCGGTGGAGGGTTGGCCGGGCAGGGCTGGTACCTTGTTGGTGGTATAGGTATCCCACACGATCAGCTTCCCGTCTTGTGAGGCACTTACCAGCAGCCTATGGAGAGGGTGCCCGTGTCACCCACTTCTCTCCTCCCTGCCTCCTCCGCCCCACCGGCCCCCTCAAGCCTCACTTAGAGTCGGTGGCCCAGTGCATGGCATAGATCTTGGCCAGGTGCCCCCTTAACGTCCGCCGTGTCCGCATCTGGACTCGTCCCACCACCTCTAGGCCAGACACCAGCTGCCGAGAAAGGGGGTTAGATGTCAGGTGTCTGCCAGGACCAGTTCCTGGCTAGCAGCAGGCTCTGAGCAGGTCCCCCGACCTTAGAGAAGTCCCCCCGCCCCAGAGAGACTCAGAATCCCGGGGACACGGACGCCTGTGGAGCCAGCGGCTTGCTGCTCAGGTGCTCAGCAATGTTTCCCCAGACTGGGGCCCCACCGTGTAAATACTCCCACTTGGTCAGCTTCAGGCTGCTGTGTTTGGGGTCACTGACCACCAACTCGGGAAGATGACACAGTTGACTTTCCCAAGCCGGTACAGGAGCCTGCTGTCTGTCGCGCACCACCACAGCTTGGCCAGCTCTGACTGGGTCCCCGGGTGTCACTGCAACTCTAGATTGTGCCTCCTGAGACACGGGTCCTGTGCCCCTCGATGCCACTGAGGCTCCAGACTTAGCCTGGGCGCAAAGTCAACAGACTTGCTTGCCTTGTTACCTTGGGCAACTTACTGCACCCCTCAAGCCTGTAGGTGTAAAGTGAGGCTTGTCACAGCACCTACCCTCCCGAGGTGACATGAAACTTATTGTCCACTACATGAAATTTATACGCGATTATGTACTTCAGCAATTTAGCTCAGTGTCTGGCTCACGATATTTACTCTTGTTATTTGTGTCACATAATCAGATCTTTACCCTTATTATTAGTATACGAAATCCAGTTTGAGATGCCATCAGCTCTAAGAAGCCCCCTTATTATGTCTCACTAAGAAAGAAGAAAACGCTCCCTATTATCACTGTAAGGCATCACCCATTGTGGGGCACACCTTGATTTCAGAGTGGTCTGCATGTGAAGACGTGCTCACAGCAGACTAGACGGCACAGCCTTAGACAACTGTTCACTAAAGCCCCTCGGGGCCTCAGGATTTGCAAATCATTTCACTCCCTTTTACGGACCAGGGTAGGAACAGCACGCGATACAGTGCCTGGCCAAAGCAGGTGTCGCTCAACGTTTGTTGAATGAATTCATCAATTCCTTTCTTTATTCCAAGGACACACCATGCCGTCGGTTTGTCCCTGGCCAGGGAGCGCCTGTCCCCTTCCTTCATGCCTTGCCTCGGGGGACGGGTGGTCTCACCTCTGCCAGGGTGATATCAGCACAGGCTTTCCTGGCATCCTGCGGGGAAAGCAGACATCAGGGTTGGCTACCAGCAGGATGGGGAGTGCGGTGCGTGGGCCTCGGAGGGGGCAGGATGGGGATCTGGGGCTTGTGGGGGGGCTTGAATTCAAGATCCAGGTCAGAAAGGTCTAGAGGCTGCCAAGTCAGAGGTCTCTAAAGCGTCCCCAAGGAGAAAACCCAGCCCTTCCCTCCAGGGCACACTCCCTCTTGTCCACAGCTCTGTGTTCTGGGGTCCCCAGCGGGAGGGTTCTGGGGTTACTGCAATCTGCTTCTTGAGCTGCTCCGCCTCCTGCCTCAGCTGCTCCATCTCCCCCATGGCGGACAGGTTGAGGGGTGCTCTGGCTCCTGCCGGGAACACGAGGTAGGTACTGGGAGTCCCCACCAGGCCACATTTCTGTGCTCCACAGCCTCCCTCAGATTCCTGAGGGCCAGAGCCCACCAGAGACAACAGAACTGAGGGGGGTGGTGGGGTGCCGGCCGGCACCCCCACCCTGGCCAGACCCTTCCAGTTGGCATCCAGCACACCCAGACCCAGCCCTGTCTGTTCCCACCCTGCAACCCTCAAGCCCAGAGCACGGAGCCCGGGCCAGCTCCCTCTTACTTGGGCTCTGGCTGGACCTCTCCCAGGTTTCCAGCTCCGGTTCCCAGGCGCCTCCTCACTCCCTCAGTGCGATGCCTGCCTGTCACCTGGCCCAGCTCTGCTGACAGAGGAGCTGGCCTGGCCTGGCCCCGACTGGAAGGGGGGGCGCTGACAGGCAAGGGTAGGGCCAGGGACAACGACGTCAGGCAAATGAAATCGGCTGGCGGGTGGGGATGAGGCCCGGGAGGGAGGAGGTGTGTGGTTCTAGAAACCTGGGTCCAGCCCGGAGGAGGGTGGGAGCAGGAGTGTGGACTAGAGACAGGTGTCGCCCCCACACCAACCCGGGAGGGAGGAAGGCCGAAGGGTCCCTCCGTGGTCAGTCTGCAAGCAGAGATAAGAGCATCAGGCCTATGGATCAGGGCAAAGCTGTGAGGATCAAGGCTTGGGGTTCGGGAGGGGGCCGAGGAGCAGCCCCCCGAGAGGGCCCCGGGCCCTGCCCCACCTGTGGGCATAGTCTTGGCAGTCAGACCCTGCTCAGCGACCAGGCTGGCAGCCAGGATATAAGGGCAATAGATGGCCTTGCTGTGGACACCCCAAATTGTGTTCCCTAGCTGAGGGTGGTGGGGGAAGAGGGCTTCGAATCTGGGAAGGTGCAGGCAGGAGCAGAGATTAGAAGGGGCTGATCTGGATAATCCTTCTCGACAAACCCCAGCCAGCTGCCCCTGCACCTGATCCTGGGCAGGGGAGAGTGGGACAGGGGATCTGGAGCTGGAGAGTCAGGATGGCAAAGGGAGGCGAGCGGCCCCCGCTCCCACGCTGGGGTCTGGCCTGCTCCTTGCCCCGCTGACTCACGGGGCCCCACTGGGGCTGTGCAAGCTGGAGGCGCGGTCAGGCTGCCCCTGCTCTGCCTCACGCAGGGAGGGAAGACGGGCTTAGAGTCGGAGGCCCAGGAGCAGCTGGCAGGGGCACGAGCCTATTTGCATGAGGGAGCAGGTGGCAGAGATTTCCCTGACAAATCACGGGCTCTTGCAGCCCCGCCTCTATCTCCTCCCGGCCAGCCCCACCCCCAGCCCCACAGACACTGTGACATGCCAGCCGGGGGCTGAGGCCGGGATCTTCGTGTTCTTTATTGCACAGGCGGGGAGGGAGGACACGGTTAGTGCCCTTGTCCTCAGGGAAAGCAGTCAGCCTCCGGCCCGGCCGCTGCCTTTCGGGAGGCACAGAGTCCTCTGTCTGTCCCAGAGAACCAGGTGCGCCCACCGGGGCCAGGCCCTGCAACGGCCGGAGTCCAGGCTGGGCCCTGTGCATCCCGAGTGCAGGAGCGCGGTGGTCCCGACGCCACATGGCGCTTCTGGAGTCCTTTCCCAAGCCAGGTGGCTACATTCCCAAGGCACTGGCTCAGCCACTCAGAGCTCCTCTCGGACCCGAGGTGCCTTCCCAGCTTTGAGGTGGACCCGCTGGGGCTTGCGGCTGGGGGGCTCTGGGGCAAGGTCTCTGCCGGGTGTCCTCTCCCCCTCCTCCTCCTCCTCCTCTTGCCCAGGCTCCTGCAGCAGCTCTTTGGCTTCTGCCCACTCCTGGGAGGAGGGAGGAGGAGTGTGGCCCCATCAGTCCTCAGTCCGCCTGCCTCTCATCCCTCAGGAGGACCAGCCCCCCTCGCCCGCTCCTACTCACCTGCTCCCGGTGCTCAGGTGCCCAAGTGTGCCACAGCGCCAGGGCGCAGCGCCGTCCACGCGTCACAGCCCACACGCCATGAGGGTTCTCCACGCCAGAGCTGAAGGCCACAAGACGCCCACAGCGAGGGCGAACCTGGGCCTGGGGGCACAGGCGGGCTCAGCTCCAGGCACAGAGTGGGCCGCACCTGGCCCAGCCAGCGCCGTTTCTGTCACTTCCCGCCCCTTGACTGAGGGACTCACTGGGGGCCCACGAGAAACCGGCCTCCACGTGGTGAACAGAAATGGCCCCCCGAGGTCAGAGGAGCTGGAGTCTGAGCTGGGAGCTGGGCAGTGGGGCACCTGAGGATTACTGCAAGTTCGAGCCCAGCCTGAACTAAATAGTGGGACCCTGTTTCGGAAACAAAACTAAAAACTAAACCCCTTAAAATAGTTAGTAGTACTAGGAATGTAGCTCTGGTGGGACACTTGTCTAGCACCCCAAGGCTTTTGGTTCAATCGCCAGCATCATTAAAAAAAAAAACCAAAAAACAGGTACTAATATCATCGCCCTCATTTAGGAAACTGAACCTCAGAAAGGTGAAATGCCAAAACCCGGGCTCTACTCTGGCTTCTGCCTACTAACTACCCTCCTTGTACGGGGGCAAGAAGAACCGTTTTCAATTCTTCAAATCCTTAAAATAGGGACATGAGATTCTGGAGGGATCCAGATTATGCTTCACTCATCGTCCAGTTTTGCTTTTTTCGTTTTTGAGACAGAGTCTTGCTATGGTGCCCAGGCTGGCCTCCAACTTCTGAGCTCAAACAATCCTCCTGCCTCAGCCTCCTGAGCCATCAGGGATACAGGTATGGGCCACTGTGCTCAGCTGCACACATTCTCCTTTAGGAGCTGAGGCGAGCCCTGAAGACAGGGTCTGGAGGCCGCTTAGAGACCTACTGGGGCTGTGCAATCAAGCTCTGCTGCGAGAGCCCTGAATCCAGCTAGGCGGCCGGCAGGCCTGGAGAGGCAGGCAGGGAAGGGTGACCACGGCCCAGCCGTGTCCCTGCATTTGCCTCTGAGAAGCTTCTGCTTTGAATGCTGACCCCACAGCTGGACCCTGCGTCATCTCAGTCGCCTCCATCACCTACCGTGACAGTGAGGGCATTCGGCTGCGTGAAGAACAGGTCCCCACCCTGGAAGTCATCGTTGAGGTAGAGGAGTCCGCTGTGGATGGAAGAGATCAGGAGGCAGAGGGCCTGCACCCAGGCCCGGGCAGCTGTGGGTGAGCCTCGTGCGCCCGCCCGCCCACCCGCACCCACCTGTAGTCCCGAAAGGTGTAGGCGGGGGGCTCGCGCCAGCACTCGCCGGTGTCCGGGTCCAGGACGCAGTTGTCCGCATGCACGGGGTGGCTGAGGTCCATGCGCTGCTCTTGCTCTCCTGGGCACACGTCAAGGTGTCTGGCGAGGCCTCTGCAGCGCTGCCCACCTGCCACCCTCGACTCACACCACCCACGGGCACCCTGCAGCTCCAGGGATCTCAGAGAAGCCAGGCCGACCCAGGCAGGGGAGAAAGGTCGGGGTGCTGGGAGTGTGTAGTGCCCGGCAGTCCGGGGCGGCACGCTGGGGCCCCGGCGGGTACCTTCTATGGCGCTGCGGCACACCAGGTGGGTGAAGGAGAGATGCAGAGGCCGTTCCGGGGAGAAGTAGGCCTCGGTCAGTGTCCGCACCCGCTCACTCACTTCCAGGAGCAGCTTAGCACCCTGACTGCCCACGGTGCCAGCCCGGGCCAGCTGTGGGGCAGAAGGCAGGGCGGGAAGGAGGGAGGGCACGGCAGGTGGTCCGGCCCTCGCCCCTGGCCTATCTCCTCTGCTCTCCACCCAGGGCTTGGGAGCTTGGCAGACAGCTCTGCCCGTCATCTCTGGGATGACTCTGGGCCCCAGGCCCCAGCACACCCCCTCTCTCGATCCTGGCCCAGCACTCAGGTCACGGGAGGGTCTCCTCGAAAGCCCAGGCCTGGTGCCAGCTTCCTGCACAGCCCCTGCTCCAGCCCAGGCACGATCCCTTCTCTCACCTGCGCAGCCTTGAGCACCGTGAGCCCCTCAAAGTGCTCGTGTGGGGTGTGAGGGGAGCGGCGACCACGATAGCCAGATCTGGCTCCAGCCCCAGCTGCATCCTGGGGAGAAAGGGAGTTCACAAGGTGTCTCTCTTCCAGGGAACTCTCCCGTAGTTCCCTCCAGGCTCCTACTCCTGAGCTGACGGCCTTTCCCGGAGAACAAGTGGCCTCGGGGCTGCCCGCACTATCATTCTTAGGAAAGGTCCGGAATCCCACTCAGCAAGGGTGCTGTGTGTAGACGGAACTTGGAAGGGGTCTCTGAGACAACCGGGTAAGAGAGACAGAGCTGGGGCCTAGAAGGGCTTGTCCCTCCTCCCTGAGGAATCTTTGTGGAAACCCCAACAGGAAACATGACAGGCAGGCCAGGTCCGGGCAGGAAGCCGACTCTTCACACATTCTGGAGACCTCAAGGTCCACAGTCTCTTGGTGTTGAGTCCTAATCGGCAACCACCTACGCAACAATGTTCATCACCTCGGGGTCTCCCAGGATTTGGGTGTCTGCAGCTGGGACCTTTCCCCTTTCTGACATCTATTCTTTCTTTCAAATCTCAAGTTTCAATACAACCACTGCCCTGCTACCCCTGCACACAGACCTCATCTCTGAGACCCTGCCACCTCACCAAAGCCATCTAATACTATCTATTTATTTTTGAAGCCAGGATCTCACACATGCTAGGCAAGTAAGTGATCTACCACTGAGTCACACCTCTGCCCAAACCTTCTATTCTTATATTCAATTCATTCAACACCTTTGTGCTGATCACCTACGATATGCCCGGCGCTGTTCTAGGAATTGGGAAACACAAGCATGAAGGAAAGGTCCCTGCTCTTATGGGATTTTTATTTATTTAGTGGCACTGGGGATTGAACCTAGGGTTGTTTTACCACTGAGCTACATCTCCAGTGCTTTTCAATTTTTTTTTTTTTTTTGGTACAGGATTTTGCTAAATTGTCCAGGCTGGCCTGGAATTTGTGATCATCCTGCCTCAGCTTCTTGAGTAGCTGGGTTTTACAAGGCATGCGCCACAGCACCTAGCTGTGAATTTGTATTTCGAGGTAATAAAAAAAATAAACAAACCAGACCAATTTACATGGCGATAAGTGCCACGAAGATAATTAAAACAGTGATACGACCTCGAGAGTGCCAGGTAGAGGCTGGGGTGCAAGTCAGAGGAAATAGCTAGGGCAAAAGTGTGCAGCCCCCACACCCATCTTATCTCTGATTTTCTGAATGTGTTCCTCATCTTTTCCCTCTTCCTTCCGGTAAGGACCTAACTGAAGCAGCCGCGCTGGAATCGCTCCAGCTCTCCCCATTTCCTCGCGCGCTGCATTCTACACACCGCCACTAGAGGGAGCTACTGCTGCTACACAACGCTGACTCGGACCCGCAGCAGCTGTCCGCATTCCACCAACAAATCCCACACTCCTCGGCGGTGGGCCTGTCCAGCACCCGCCCTGGGCTCTCTGCTCTTCCCTACATGGCCTCTTGATAAGACACAGCCCGACGGCAACAGCAACACTGACTGCTTCCATTCTTGCGAGCTTTCCCGTATTATCATTTGCATAATCCTCACCACCCAGTTTGCAGGTGGGAAAGGGGCCTCGGAGGCACTCAAATAAACTGCCCTGGTGTTTTACTGCAGTTCCCAGAATGCACCTTGCTCCTCTTTCTTCCTCTCTGACTTTCCTTCTCTTCTTGCTATTTTTTCCTTGGTACTACAGGTCATCACACAAGGCTGTGCACATGACAAGCAAGTGCTCTTACTACCGAGGTTTGCTCCCTAACAATTTTTTTGAAATGGGGTCTCACCATGTTGCCCAGACTGGTCTTGAGCTCCTGGGCTCAAGTGATCCTCCTGCCTCAGCCTCCTGCACTCCTCTCCCTGGTTAAGACCAGGTTAGGACTGGGTTCCCCGGCCAGCCTCTTCGGTGAGCTCCTGATGACTTTGCATTCCAGGGCCGACTGGATGAATACGCACTCCTATATCGAATTTGCCGCTGCTGTAATTACACGTCTCTGTCTGTGCACACCGTCTATTCATGTGCTCCCAAAGGGCAGTGTGTGCACCCCTCCCCTTGGAATCTGGTGGTTTCTATACATAGCAAGGGCTATGTATACAATGAGTAGTGGCCTACAACAAGGTTCAAAGCTTCCTGGAACTAGGAGAGAACTGGGGGAAGGAGCCTGCCTATGTGCCGCCACATCATAACTAAACTCTGCTAAACCAGGACCTGCACACTCAGCTGTTTCTAGGCCTCTGAGGTTTTCTTTTGTTCTCCCTGTCAATTTCTAGCACAATTTCTTTGTAAAGAACATCTACCTCATGCCAGCTAAATTAAGAGGCAGCAAAAAACAATGCCGAATCCCCAGATCCGACTTGGTTTCCTATGCCCCCCAGCTAGGATGGGGATGGCCGAACAGGGGGCAGCAGGGCACAGCGCCGCCATCCCCTCCAGCCTCGCACCGTGGCCAGCTGCAGCAGCACCCCGCACTCGGCCGGTGTGAGCAGCCCATCCAACACGGCTCTCTCTGACCCGTTCAGCTGCCTGGCATCCTGGGTCAGGGTCACCCCCTCCAGGAGGAGGGCATCTGCAGGGAAAGGGACAGCACAGGGTCACTGGGGATCCTCGGAGGGGCAGCCCCAGACGCTCCGGGCTCCTGTTCCCAGGAACTCACCCTTCCAATAGGTCGAGGGCTTCGGCTGCGGAGGCTCGTGGTCCCAAGGCCTCTTCTCTTGACTCTCTCTCGGGGGTGCAGACAGGCTCAGTGAGTGCACAGGCCATCCCAGACCCAGCCTCCCAGTACACCTCCGCCCGCCCCAGGGCACCCCCTACCTGAGCTTTTCTCTTAGCACCTCAGGGACAAGATCTGCTGGGGTCCAGGGATCCTGTGGGCCAAGAAAAGTCTATCGCCCACAAGTCCAGCCTCTGGAATCCCTGACATTAGACTCAGAAGAACTATACTAAGGTCCTCCCACTCGGGAGGGGAAGGCAGAGACGGGGAAAGTCCCGGGCCTGATACCAGGGCAACTCAGTGTAGTGTCTGGACCAAAGTACAACAGCAAAGACAGCGTTCACACGCTTACTGCTGGTCAGGTGCTAGTCTAAGGGCTTTAGACGTGGAATGGAACGTACCATTTCAACTCAAAAGGTCTCATGAAACAGTTTTAATGGCCACGTTTTGTAGTCGAGATTCCTGAGACAGAGAGGTCAAGTAACACGCCTGAGATTACACAGCTAGTGAGTGACAAAGTGAGACACAAGCCAGCTCTGCTGCCTTTTTCTTTTCTTTTCTTTTTTTTTTGAGACAGAGTCTTGCTACATAGCCTTGAACTTGTGGCAATCCTCCTGCCTCAGCCTCTTGGGTGCTGGGATTACAGGTGTGCACCACCATGTCTGGCTACACTGCCCTTATTTTTGTCCCGCTGCTCTCAGCCAGGGCGATTTTGCCCCCAGGAGACATCAGGCAATGTCTAGAAACATTACTGATTGTCGAGACTCGAGACTCGGGACTATCAGTGTGCTGCTGACATCTGAATGGAGACCAGGGAAGTTGCTGAATATTCTACAACAAACTCCTCTTCCTCCTCCCAACGAAGAATTACTGGGTCCAAAATAGCTGTTCTGTGTGCGTGTGTGTGTGTGTGTGTGTGTGTGCACATGCGTGTAGTGTTGGGCATCAAACCCAAGGCCTCGCACATGCTGGGCAAGTGCTCTCCACCGAGCTACACCCCCAGCTAGCAAATGCCAACAGAGAAGCGCTGCTCTGTGCAAGCTACCTGCCCTTTGCCCTGCGACCACGTGGAGGTAAGGCAAGTGGTAGCAACAGCACTTTCCACTCTACGCTAGATGATACAGCTTCAGCCAGGTGTGGTGGGGCAGCCCACCACCTCTGAGAGGCTGAGGCAGGAGGATCACAAGTTCTGGCCTAGCCTGGGCAATTTAGTGACTTAGCAAGACCCTGTCTCAAAGTAAAAAATAAAAAAGGGGCTGAAGGTATAGCTCAGTTTAAAGCTTTGGGTTGAATTCCCAGTACCACACACACACACATAAAATATCTTTTCTTTTTTTTTTTGGTGCCAGGGATCGAACTCGGGGCCTTGTGCTTGCTAGGCAAAGCACTCTAACCACTGAGCTAAATCCCCACTCCCACAAAGCATCTTCAGCAGCCCAGTGGAACAGGTGCAATTAACAAGTAAGGAGGGGCTGGGGATATAGCTTAGTGGTAGAGTGCTTGCCTAGCAAGCCCAGGATCTGAGTTCAATTCCTAGCACCAAAAAACCAAAAAAACAAAACAAACAAACAAACAAAAACCCAAAACCCAATAACAGAAATTGAGGAGGAGCCGAGATGAGAACCAGAGCACGTTCTGGCAGAATGATCCCAAAGCCACTGTGGACGACAGGCTCACTGCCTCTGTCCCCAGGAAACTGGGGTGACAGGCTTCTCCCAGCCCCCTGGGGGTGTGGGAAGTGGGGGGCTTGGCAAACTGAAGTGACACAGATACGCAGGGCCTCACAGCTCCGTCCCTCCTGGGCAGCAGAACAGTCACTCACGGGGTCTCCAAAGCGGGTGCCCAGGTGCTCCATGGCATAGTAGAGCTGCCTCTTCTCTCCCAGGGACCGAAGGACGAAGTGCCGGATGTCCTAAGGGGGGACAGGAGAAGGGCAGTCTGAAGGAGGGCAGGGACCCCATTCCAGGGAGGCCTGCATGCCGCTTCTTTGCTGCACCCCTTGGCTCTGGGCTCAAACTGGGGGAGAAGGTAGGAGTGAGTGTGTGTGTGTGTGTGTGTGTGTGTGTGTGTGCGTGTGTGTATATAAGTACAAGGTGGGGTTCAGGGAAGAGAGTGGAGCTGGCGCTGGACTCCGAGGAGCAGGGACTTGAGGCAGAAGTCAGATGTTGGGTGTGGGGTTCCCCACTCTGGCTGGAACACTTGGCTGAGATGCCAGAATGGGGGCATCCAGCTTATTTCTCAGACACACCTGCGTGACCCCATGCTCCCTCCAGGGCTCAGCCAAGAGGCGTTACCTCCCTGGGCCCGAGGCCAAGGCCCTGCTCTCCCAGCTGGGCTTGGTACCCGGTCAGCGCCTGCTTGGCAGCCTCGTCCTCCGGATAGAAGAGCAGGAGGCTCAGGACGTTTTCCACAGCCTGAGACAGATTCCCCACTGGAGATGGAGGGACAGAGAAGAGCAGTGACCCTGCGCACAGGCAGATGTGGACAAACGCCATCGCCCAGGCCAACCAACAGACCCCAGGAGCGCCCAGCTGCCCGGCAGACATGCCCACCCTGTGCTTCTTCGATAAGCTTACTGAAACATACCTTCCCCAGCAGAGGCCAAGGAAGAGGAAGAGAGGAAGAAACAAAGGAAGGTGACAGGCAGCAAGGGCAGAAGGAGCCCAGCCCCAGCTTTTCACAATGGTGCTAAAGAACAAAGCAAACTAAGAGTCCTTCCCGAAGTGACATCCCCAGGGCCCTGACAGTGAAACTGCAGATCCAGGGACAGAGACGAGGCTCAGGAGACTGTCAGAGATCGGCCTCACCCCCCTGCCAAGCCCGGTTGCCCCGAGGGCCCCCCTCCTCAACTAACCCTGAGCATGGACCTCATGCAGATGCTTCAGCTGGCTGGGGAGGAAGTCGGGCACAGGAAAGCTGCGACCCGGCCGTGTGGCTATGTCTGTCACACAGCGCTGCCGGCACTGCAGGACCTGAATCCAGTGTCCTGAGGGGAAACAGCAAGCCGTGGGGCTGTGCACACAGCGCCCCTGGCCCCACTCCTCTCCTACCCTCCTCGCCCCTCACCTGCGATGGCCTCGTACAGACCGCCCTGGCTCCCTTCCTCCTCCTCCTCCTCCTCCTCCTCTTTGGTCTCCTGCTCCTCAGGCCCCTCACAGGCGGCGCGGCAGCTCTCCATCTGGGCCAGGCTGCCCTGCAGGGCCTCTTCCAGCCTGGGCAGCGCTGGTCCTGCCTCCTGGCGCTCCAAGAGCTCCAGGCCAGCGTCATAGTCGGCCTGCAGGGTGGGGGAGCGCTCAGTCGACTGACATGGTGGGGGGACAGGATTAGTCATGGCCTCATTTGGGGCACAGGCTCCGTGTTCTGAGGCACCTCAAGGAAGAGTACACAAGGCCTCGGAATCAGACAGTGAGACATGAGACTTAGTGACACCGAGGAAGGACTGGCCGTCCGTGGCCACCGAGGACTAGTACCCAGATCTCCTGCTGCCCGGGCTACTCAGCGCCAAGGTCCAGAGAGACACCAGAGAGACAGGTCTGAAGTGGGGGCCAGGCAGGGATGACGCTGAGGTCTCACCCAGTATGAGGGCGACTCCAGGTCCCGGAAGCTCTGGGGCCGAACCCCGGACATGCGCCTGTACTTGGCTATGTCCTCCCGCATCTGCAAGTGCATAGGGTTCGCCACGAAGAAGGTGTGCGCCGCGGCTGCTGCCAGATCCCGCTTCTTCAACTGAGGGGCCGAGGATGGGGGTGTCAGAGCCCCGAGGTAGGTGCCAGACCTCCACCCCGTCCCCAGGTCCCCACTGCACACCCCCTGGACGCCAGGCCGTGGTCCTCTCAGACGCCCGGGCCTAAGGAAGGGTTCTGAAAACTGGGGAGTGGGTGGTCAGAGGAGCTCGGGCGACAGAGTGGAGTCGATGACTCAGTGAGGTGGGAAAAAAACGGGGAGACCCGGGGACCCGGGCGCCAGCAAAAGCTGCGGGTCTCTAGGACCCTGCGCTGAGGCCTGCACCCGGCGCTCCGCTCCCGGCCACGTAGGCGTTAGGCTGCCGCTGCGCGCTACCGTCCGTGCGGTGGCTGCGCGGCGTCCCGCCCTCAGCCTCGTCCGCACTCCTCTAACCGTCTCCAAGTCCCCGTGCAATACACACAAACACGCACACGCGCCGGCCTCGCCCCCCGCCCTCTGCTCTTCACTCCGGGGAAGAGGCGGCGCTCGCCCCGCCTAGGTCTCAGTGAAACCACTACACCGCCCGGCGCGGTGGCGCACGCCTGCAATCCCTGCCCTTGGGAGGCTGCGGCAGGAGGGTCGCTGAGCGTTAGCGGGCAGCCTGAGCTACGCAGTGAGTTCAAGGCCAGCCTGAATTACAGAGCGAGACCCTGTCAAAACCAAAAAAACCGAATCACTCAACCAAAGCCCAGACCTCCCTCCATCTTCGCTCCGGTCCCACCCCGCCCTCTCCCGGTGGCTCGAAGTAGGCCAGCGCCGCGGGCAGGGCCGGGACCCCGCGGGCCCGCACCTGGTAGTAGGCCCTCTGCAGGTAGTTGTAGGGCTCCCGCCGGCGGAAGGCGTCCCGCACCGCGCGCCCCACGCGGAGCCGCGCCGCGCCCCCGGGACCCAGCGTCCGCGCCGCGCACTGCTCCAGACACTCGGCGCGGCGCAGCACGGCGCGCAGCAGCAGCGGTTCCCAAGCCGGCGGCGCGGCGTCCGGCGCGGCGTCCGGCGCGGGGTCCGGCGCGGGGGCGGCCGCGGGGGCGCCGGACTCGGGGGCGCCGCGCTCGGCCGCGCAGCTCGCCCCGCAGTCCCGCCGCGCGCGGCCCAGCGCCGCCCGGCTCCGCAGCGCCTCCCGGAGCAGCGCCACGGCGGGCGCCCAAGCCCCGGCCGCGTAGGCGCGCAGCCCGTCGGCGTAGAGCAGGTCGGGGGGCTGCGGCGGCGCCCCCGGGGACAGCGGGACCAGCCCCGGGGCGGCGGCGGACCCCGGCGGCGGCAGCAGGAGCAGGAGCAGGAGCGGGAGCCGCAGCATGGTGCCCGAGCCGCCGGCCGGCTGCCGGAGGGACTGCGGGGCCGCGAGGGCGGGAGAGGAAGGGGGGACGGAGGGCGAGACGAGAGGAGGAGGGAGAGGAAGAGAAGGAGCTGGAGGCCGAGAGACCTGGCGGGCCGGGCGGAAGCGCGGGACGCCGGCGTGAGAGTGGAGAGAAGCCGGGCAGCCGGGGTGCAGGGGGAGCCGATACTGGACCCGAGTGGGGCCCGTGAGGTTTAGCGGAGGTCAGAGCTGTGGGACTGGAGCAGGCCTGGAGCCCCCACAGAGGGCCTGGTGAGGCCCGTTCCGCGCCATGGTGCAGGGGTACCTGGGCTGTGTCCATTCTTGGGTCCAGGAAAAGGGGTACGGACGCCTGCCTTGCACGCGAGGCCTGGGACACTTACTCAGGCCCCAACACTCGACTGCCTAAGAAGTGAGGCCTTGCATAGAACTGGGGAAAACAGGAGGGTCGTGGCGTTGGTGATAGAACCACAATCCAAAGCCACCTCCACAGAGCTGAGCAAAGACTCTTCAAACTCGGGTGTCTGCCCGTGCCATATGCCCACCAGCCCATCTCTGCTGCCTGGTGTGTGATTTCCCCGCGTGTCTTTGGGCGCCTCTGTCCCGGTTCCTGCTCTGTTCTGTCCTCTGTGAGCTGCTCGCCCCGGGTCTCTGCCCATACCCTTTGCCACCACCGTACACTGCATACAGATTTCCATGGCAACACTCAGACTTTAATACATTTTGCTAGCGATGACGGAGGGTGAGTAGGGCATCTGGTCACTGACGGGAGAGCAGGGGCTCCCGAGTCTCCCCAGAGTCTGTGGGCAGTGGCCCGAGGCTCAGTGCCAGAATGAGTGTCCTTACCTAGCCCCTTCCTGGGAGTCCAGCAGGCCCACCTGGGCTCAGAGGGTCAATTGGGGGAAGATGGGGTTGCCTGGGCCCCAGGGTCTTCCCCAGGCCCGTGCACTGCCTTCACTCCCGGTCAGGGAACAGCGTCGCCCTGTGCTTAGCCCCAGGGGAAGTCCAAGGGCTCTGCTATCAGGGGACCCCAGGGAGAGCCGGCGGGGTGAGAGACCCAGTGGCCTGGGCCTGCGAGGAGAGGGTCCTGGAGAGGCAGTTGGAGAAGGCAGAGGTGTCTCATCAATGAAGGTGGTGATCTCCTCCCGGAAAAAGCCAGGACCCCGCAGAGGTCCCCCACCAGATCCCAGAAATCCGCTTTCCAGGAATTGGCGAAGGCTGGCCAGCCCCCCACCTTCGGCCTCTTCTTCACCCTCTTCGTCTTCCAGCTGGTGTCTCTGTCCCAGGTACTCAGGAGGACCCCCGAGGGCCCGGCTCTGGGATGGGAGGACCCGGATGTCGTCAGAGGACGACCACTTGTGCAGGAAGGAGCCTGGTGCTCTAGAAGTAGAGAAGATGTTGGTCTCATCGTGGGACAGACGGCGTGACAAAGGGACCTAGGAGGAGGAGAGGTGAGACTTGGAGGTGCTGCAGAGGCCAAGGAAGAGGGGGCAGAACAAAGTGGAGACTGTGCAAATGGCTCCACCCGCTTCATCTTCCAGACATTTGCTCTGGTAGACAAACCTGGTCCTGGGAGGTCTGAGGGAGCCTTTCCTTCACTTGCCCCTTCAGTTGCCCTACAGGCCAGGGCTAGGGCCTAGGGGCCTGGCAACAGGGCCTGGAGAAGAGTGGGTCTCTATACCTGTAAATAGTGCACTCTCTCGAGAGGTGGGAAGAGCATGTGCCGGCCAGGTAGCAGCTTCACCTGGGTGGGGTCCCTGCCCCCTGGCCCAGAGGCTCCATTAGCATCAAAACGAACTTTGCAGACACGGCCATCTGTGTAGTCATCACAGCCCCCATCTAGGAGAGACAAAGGGCAGAGTGGCTACAGGGCCACCCCTTGCCACTCCTTTCTAAGCACCCATGCCACCCCTTTCTAAGCGCCCGGAGAACCTTGGGTTCCCATGGGTCTGTAAGACTCCAAGAGCACCCAGAGAGTGGCTGGCGTTTGTGGCACTTGGTGCTGAGGCCCTGGGACCTTGTTGAAACAGTTACCTGCCCTCCTCCAGGAACTGTCCCTGCAGCTGGGGTCTCTCAGGAAGCTTAGCTTCCCTTTAGTGCCGCAGCCTTCCTTGCTTTACAACTGGGGACTGGTTCCCAGGTAGTGCCCAGGCCAGGGAAGGGAGCCCTCAGGCAGAAGAAAGCTGTGAGTGGGCCGCTGAGGGCCTGATCCTGTAAGGGGGACCCTGAGAAGCGCAGGCTTCATCCAGCAGGGGGCACTGCAGGGAGGCCCGGCTCCTCCCCGAATGGTGGTGGAAAGGGCAGAGAGTAGATGTCCAGGAAAGCCACCGCCCAGGCCCTCCTCTGACCGTCATCGCCGTCCTCCTCGGACATGATAGCCACGCACTGCTCCCACACGGTGCGCACATCGGCACGGTAGCGCTCACAGGACCAGATGAAGGAGGGCAGCAGCAGCGTCTGTGCCATGGAGCACCACAGCACAGCCAGCACCATCCACGGGGGAGCCGAGTCCGACTTCAGGGAGAAGAAGCTCACCACCTGGCGAGAGGACACGGAGTGGCCTGGTTGGGAAGGACACGCCAGTCCCAGGCCGGGCGGAGGGAAGAGAAGGTGGAAGAGGAGGTGGGGTGGGGGTGGGGGTGGGGGTGGACTCAGACGAGGAAGGCCAGAGAGAGTGCTGGAGACAAAGCCCTGGAATCTGGGCAGAGACGGTACAGGAAACCTGAAGACGAGAGAAATCCAGGAAGGGGACAGGGCAAGGTGGTGGGGTGAGCCCTATGCAGTCTCCTCCCAGGGGCACTCAGAGACTGTGGTGTCCAGGGAATGGGGAAGGGAGCACAGCTCTGGGCACCAAGACGACAGGCTGAACAGCAGAGCTATGAGGCAAATCACAGATCTGGAGGACAAGCAGCGGGAGTGGAGGATGGACGATGGAGCCAGAGGGAGGAACTGCAGGGCAGATGGAGGATCCGGAGGGCAGGCAGTGGAGCCGAAGGATGGATGATGGAGCCGGGGAGAGGGAACTGGAAGAAAGTTGGTGGAGCTTGGAGGGGAGGAAGTAGGAAAGGGAAGATGGATGCTGGAGATGAGGGATCATTCATGGACTGAGGGTAAAGAAGAAGGATGCTGGAACTGGAGGAAGATGATGGAGCTGATGGTGGCTGATGGGATTGCAGGTCAGGCGATGATGTTGGACATCAGGAAGAACAGCCAGGGGACTCCAGTCTCACCAGGATGGGCACCCCTGTGAGTGAGTCGTAGAGAAAGACGATGGCGCTGACCAAGTTGGTGACCTGCAGTGATGTCTTGGCAGACTCGGAGCCATCCAGTGAGGACCGCCTCTTCCCTCGGGTGTCCTCCACCACGATGGCCGGCACCTCAAAAGCGGGCCGGGCACCCAAGCCCCCTGGCCCACCTGCCTTGGCCCCGCCATCGCCCCCCGCTCTCCGGGCCTGCCGAGCCCTCCGGGGCCGGGCCCACAGCGTCTGGTAGAAAGTGATGGCCACGCAGACCAGCCCCATGACGATGCCCCCGAGCAGCAGGAGGCTGAAGCAGACGCCAAAGCCAAGGCCGATCTTGGAGACTATGAACTGGCAGCCTCGAGCGTAGTAGCGCTCTCCGTTGTTGTGCCAGCCGATGGAAGGCAGCGTGGAGAGGATGAAGCTGACCATCCAGATGCCCATGACAGCATGCAGCGCCTGCTTCTTGGCGTTGCTGAGGCGGTAGTTGACAGGCCAGCGCACCATCCACATGCGATGGTAGGAGAGCGAGGCGACCGTGAAGCAGGTGGCCAGGGCCAGCGTGTAGTAGGTGGACACGAAGACCTTGCAGATGCTTTCGTTCCAGTCATAGTCGGAGGAAGCCTGGCGCCGCAGCTGCACCACGGCAAATGTGGTGAGGGGCACGGCTGCCATGAGGATGTGCGTGCCCGCCAGGAAGCAGAGCAGCAGCTCCAGCGGCTTGTGCTTCTGCTGCTTGGCCGAGATGCTGAGGATGATCCAGGCATTGGCCAGCAGTGCCAGGAGCCCACAGGCCAGCCAGGACAACGCGTTGGAGCGCAGGGAGGCCTCTTCTGCCCCCACCCCACCCCGAGCCATCCTATCCTCACCCCCCACCCCCCTTGAACTCCGGGGGCGGGGGCTAGGTCTCACCCAGGAGCCCCACTTACATGCACCCCCATGATGCCCACGGTCTTTGCCCTGTGGTCAGGCAGGCTGCCCCCAGGCCCACCCTGCTGCTCAGCATCACACGGCTGACCCAGCTAAGGCCAGCGTGCAGGGCAGGGGCAGAGGCTGCGGGTCAGCAGAGGTGGTCACAGCCTCCAGGCTGGGTGGGGGTCTTCCTCAAGTAGCCCCAGAAATGATGGCGGAGGTGAGCTGGCCGCTTTCCCAACTATGAGACTAGCTGGAGCGCTCTGGTCCCCATGCCTGGACTTGCAGGTCTGTCTCCTCGGGTTCTTGACCAGATGGGGAATCTTCTAGGTGGCCCAAGGGGTTTGGGGGTGCTCAGCCACAGGACCAGCTGCAAAGGAAAGATGCGATGAGGGAGGAGGAGGGCAAAGGCTGGGCCTAGGCTGGTCTCTAGCCAGCTTCTAGGGACCCCCTTCCCTTAAAACTATCGACATGACTGACTGCTAGGGCTAGGGAGTCATTCAGAGTTTTTCTCTGCCTTAATCAGATAGCACTCAAGCACCCCACACATAAGAGCACCTCTGCTTCCAGACTGCGAGGAAGAAAGATGTTCTTACCTCCCTGTCTGTCATGCCTTCTTAGCCTTTCTTCCCTACTCCGGAACTCCAGGTCCCTTCTTACATTACCCTCCACCTTCATGTCCCTGAATGTGTTCAGGGTACTGACGAGAGACACAGGACTGGTTTCTTCTCCGGGTTCGCAGTCTCCGCCTCCCCTACCTGCCAGTCTCCCTGCCCCGGGGATCTTGGTGCCCGGCTGCATTTGCCCGAGCCTGGCTGCTCACCCTCCAGCTACCCAGGGATCTGGGAAAATGGGAGAAAAGAGGCTGCGACTGGAGAGGGGGGCAGGGAACCCGAAGGCTGGGAAACCACTGACATCAGAAGCATCCAGAAATGGAAAGAGGGGGACTAAGGAGAAGGAGGAGAGTTTGGCAGAAGAGAAAGAGGGGGCAAAGTGGTAGTATCTGAAAATAGAAGGATGGCTCAGGCGCCCCTGGAGAGGAGCCCTCCTGGGGGTGGGGGGTGGGGAGTGAGGGGTGGGGGCGGGAGCAGGGACAGGGAGGCTGAGAAGAAAAGCCCCCAATTCGACAAGGTGCTGCCTCCCACCGGGATCCTCTGAGTCTCCCTCCATCGCCCCAGCCCAGAGCCTCAGTTTCCCTCTAGGACAGTCCTGATCTTAGTGACACTGAGCTGCAGGGAGCCCTGGGGAGGAGGCTAAGAGGAAACCGCGTGAAACCTTGAACACAGCAGAGGCTGAGCACGGGCCTAATGGCTGAGGGGCAAATGGGGTAAAAGGGGGCACAGCAGTGCCAGGGTCTGCTTCCAGCGGAAGAGCCTTAGACTCTCGCCCTCCCCGGAGGCGCCAGTCCCCCCCTTCTTCCCTCGGGCGCCCAGCACACCCTGGTTGCCATGGCAATGGCCGTGCAGAGGGAGCCGGGGGAGTCGCCGGGCCCCACTCCCCTCCCCCGCCGTGGCGGACCCCTCCCCTCCCACCTCCCCGGCCCGGCGGGTGGGCCGGCGGGACAGCGGTGGGGGTCTGCGAGGGCAGGAGGCCGGGAGGCTGTGAAGGACACGGAGGTGAAGGGCGGCGGAGGGCCGGAGCAGCGGGCCGCGGCTCCCGGCCGGCGGGGTCGCTCGCCCGTCGCCCTTCGCCCTTCGCGCGGGCGCCGTCGCGCAGCCCGCCCGCGGACGCACGGCAGGCGGCCGGGCGGGGGTCCTTACCTGCGTGCGCTCTCGGCCGGCCCGCGCGCCCTCCCGCCGGCCTCGGCCCGGCCCGCCCCGCCCGGCCGCCAGGCCCGCCGGCCCTGCCTCCCGGGGACCGCGGCCCGGGCGCGCGAGTCCGGGAACCGGGACGGCGCCGGGCTGGGGCGGCGGGGCGGGGCGGGGACACCGGACGGCGGCGACCGCGGGGGAGGGGCGAGCGCGGCGCGAGCGAGCGAGGGAGGGAGGGGCGCGGAGGACGCGGCTCGGCGGTGTCCTGCCCCCGCCCAGCCGAGCCGCCAGCTGGCGTTGTCGGGGGCCGGGCGCCGGGCGTGCGGAGAGGCGGCAGCGAGCGCGAGTCACCGTGCGCCGCCGTGTGCATCCTGTGAGGGCTGTGCCTTGGGGACGGCTAGCTCCCGGGCCCGCCGGAGGCGGGTTGGGAACAGGGGGCCTGGGGTGCAAACTTGGGGTTGGTGGGTGGCTGTGCAAGACTCGAAAAGGATGTGGGCCCCTGCGTGTGCACACGTGTACACACACACACACACACACACACACACAGCGACTTCTCCATAGGACGTTTATTACATGTTTCCTTCAGCCCAGGGGAGCAGGAGTGGGGAGCTGGCAGCACTTGGATGGTCTTTCTGGAAGAGCCACGTTGGAAAGAAAGGGGACAAAGGAAAAGTGGGGAACCGATCCGGCCTGGGGGAGGTAGGGGCAAGGGCAGACAGGGAGAGAGGCAGAGGTGGCTGGGAATCCTGAGAGAAATGGATCCAGGAGAGGAGGAACTGTGGTGTAACTCTGGTTTCCCTGTGTCCGGAGATTTGGAGATTTCCCCGGGCCCTGAAGGGTTTGGGGAGGGTGCAGCCTGCAGGGCTGAGGCCCTGAGGCCTTTCTCGGGTCATCACAGTAGTAGCAGTTCAGTCCCGGGCTAACTTCCCGCCAGCCAAGCTCACCTTCCAGAAGGCTCTGCACAGAGTGGAGGTCACTGAGCCCTCTGTCCCACGAGGCCTGTGCTCTGATAGGAGAGCTGAGGGCGACGGGCCTACCCGCAGCAGAGGGTGTAGGGGGCATCTGAGGCAAGGAGGCCCCTGGGTGATAAGAACTTGTGCACATGGGCAAGCATGTGGCCGTATGCGTGGGTGTGTCCATAGGGGCCTGTCTGTGCACAGGTCAGGATGTGAGGTGGTGGTCCTGCCAACACAAGGTGAGGGGCAGGCAGCATGAGGTGGGGTGGGGGTGGCTTCGGGGGCCTCTGGATCTACTGTCCTTGACTGGCTGTGTGATCTTCGGCAAGTCCTCCCCTGCAAACTGATAGGCCCGTGCTGTGTTTCCAGGTGGGCGGGTGCTATTCACTGTGTGGACAGTGGGGAGAGGTTCAGGAGACACAGAGAAGACCAAGGCTTGGGGGACAGGGAAGTAGGGGAGAATGAACAGTGCATTTGAGCTTCTGGAGCTTGAACTGGGCTTTTAAGCTCCCAGTCAGGCTGGGAGCAGAAGAGGAGGCACAGTGGCAAGTGCTGGGGCAGGGGACAGAGGAGGCCAGAGGCACTAAGAGCTGCTACATTCATCGGCAGGAGACACAGGGCAACAGCTGGGGACGCCTCAAGGCCTCAAGTGACATTCCGAATCTCCTGCAGCCGGCTGCAGCAAAGAAGACAAAGAGGAGCGAGTTCATCCCCCAGCCCCTTCCATGGCTCCCAGACCCGGAGACGGAGACGGTAGACTCGGCAGTGTGTCAGAGACACTGCAGGCCTGCTGCCTTATCACCTCCAACTGCCACCTCCGTCTGCTTTCTACTTCCTCCCCCAGCCTTCTGCCCTCTCACCCTCCACCATCTCTCCTTGGCCCTCACCTGGCCCCTTCCCTCCTTCCACACCCTCCCTTCTCTCTCCTCAATTCCTCCCTCCTCTCCCAGGTCCTTACTGGTGGCACTGGCAGGTCTTCTTCTCACTGAGGAGCCTTTTGATCTGAGACATCCGCGCTGCCTGGCGCTGTCCAGGGACAAGGAGGGGAGTTGTGAGGGTCCCAGGCCTCCAGAAGGGAGGTGCCCCGTGGAGGGTGGGGGGAGCTGGGAGAGAAGCATCGCTGGCTGAGGGCATCTCTCCCTCCGCAAGGGATTCTGGGGCAGAGCCTGTTCTGCAGTGGGGGACGCAGGCCTGTGGGGGACACAGCAGGAGGCTGCGAGGCTCACTCACCCGTTGCTTCCGGCACTTGACACAGCAGAAGATGCAGAGCCTGGCGAGGAACAGAAAGCCTAGGGTGCTGCCCAGCACGACAGCCAGGAGCATCGACTGGTCCTGGGTCAGCCCTGTGGACACAGCTGCAGGACAGAGGGGTGCTCAGTGCGCCACCTGCCATCAGGGCCATGGAGCCTGCAGGGGGCAGACTGGGGTCCCATGCCAGGACTGGGAGAGACAGCAGGGTTCACAGAGCTCTCATCGCCCTGGGGACTGAGGGCACAGGGCTGGGGAGGGCTTCATGGTTCAGCCTTGAGGGTGCTCTGCAGAGCTAGAAGCAGGGTCCAGACCCTGGGCTGGTGTGTTGGAGTTGGGGGAAGGCAGGGGAGCTCTTGGCCAGGAGGTCTCCCTATCCTGCAGACCCCAGGGATCCTGGAGGGCTGCAAGAGGGAAACTGTAGTCCTGGACCATTTCTGCACCCTGCCATATCACCCCTGTCTCCAGACCACCATCCATAGGACCCTCTCAGGACCAGGAAGCTGGGACTGTGGTCTCTGCCACTCCCAGGATGGTGCCACAGCTCAGGAGCCCCAAGGTCCTCACCTTCGACCTTGGATTCCAGCAGGACCTGGTCCCCGTCACTCAGGAGACATTGCCACATCCCTGCCTCGGGAGATGGCACCTCAACCTGCTTTTCCTGCTTGGAGACCCGGGGCTTCTGGTTCTCCAGCTTCCAACTCAGCAGCAGCGTGGAGGGGGTGGGTCCCAGCACCTCACAGACCAGAGAGTTCTGCTTCTGAACCGCTACACAGGAAGGAGAAGCTGAGACCCCGAGCTGGCCTCAGGGCTCCCAGCACCTCTGAGTGCTAAGGGACTCAGGAGAACAATCAGAATGATCCTTTGTACCTTTTCATGTAGCAGGAAGGGGTCCAAGGATCTTGGATTTGAACCCTAAGTAGCTGTGTGAGCAAATTACTGAACCCGAGCCTGGGACAACAATTCAATGCCCAAATTCATGTAAAGTGTATGAATGGGGAGGGGATAGCATGTACTAAGCATGGAGTGTCAGCCATTGTTATTTGTGGAGTTGTTAAAATGTTAGGAGATAATAATTCAAAGGCCTCAATGCTGATCTTGATATTATCATTTCTAGCACACAAAGAGCACTTTGTTGTCCTTCCTAGAAAGATGAGAAAGCAGGCCAGAAGTGGGCAGGATGCTTAGCCAGGGTCACGGAGGGTTGGGCAAAGGCAGAACCAGATCCCTGCTTGTTAGCTTTGGGTCGTTCTGGATTCTGGGTTCGGTCCTAGCACTAAAAAACAAACCAAGCAGCCCACCCCAGAAGGCACCTGATGTTTTCAACCAGGCCGCCAGCGCCCAGGCATCCTCTGTGGGGCCCTGGCTGCCTCCAGCACCCCGCCCCCTCTATCCCAGCCCTCACCCCTCATCACCACTAGGTTCACTTCCTGGTGTAGCCTCAGGCCTCCCGCCAGGATCAGAGTCAGGTTTCCGGAGCCAGCGTGCTGGAGCGAGGATGGGGACAGGGTGAGGCTCAGCGGGGTTGTTTCTGCCATCTGGAGCTTGGGGTCCTGGGTGGAGTTTCGCACGGACACCTTGCTGTTCTGCACGGAGAAGGTGATCCAGGACTGAAAGGAAGACGCCCCGTCCACCTGCCACCTCAGCTCCCCGCTCAGGTCTTCCCTGAAGGTCAGTGGGAAGGAGAACTCCACCTGCTCCCCCTCTTTCTTATAGACGGCGCTGGGTTGCGTCTTCTGAAAACCTGGAGGTGGGAAGGGAGGGGACAGAGGAAAATGGAGAGTGTGGTGGGGTGGGCCTGTGGCAGGGGCCAGAGAACTAAGGGGGACCAGATGAGGCCACCCCCAGCTTGTCATTTCAGGTACAGCCCTTCAATTCCTGCCTCTTCAGTCTCCCTCCCACACCAACTTGCTACCCAGCACATTCCTGTCCCTTCCTCCTGGGAGCCCTCATGGAATAGCCTGGTCACAGGGGCTGTCAGGGATGGGGGTGCTCTTCCTCTTCAGGACTTCTGAAGCATAGAAGTCATTCAGCCTACGTCCCTTCTCAACACTTTTTTTTTTGGGGGGGGGACCAGGTCTTGCTGTGTAATCCAGGCTGGCCTTGAACTCACTCTGTAGCCCAAGCTGGCCTCAAACTTGTGGCAATCTTCCTGCGTCAGCCTCCCAGATGCTGGGATTACAGGTGTGCGCCACCACGCCCGGCAAGAGCTAACACTTACATGGGGTTTAGTGTGTGCCAGGCCCCAACCTGGGTGCATTCCCTGAACTAATTGCCACCCTGATGCTGCAGGTGGGCACTGTCAGATACAGAAACCAAGGCACAGAGCTGTAATGCCTTGTCCAAGGTCACGCAGCCGATCTGGAGCGGGACCTGCAGCCTGGGTCCTTGATTGCCCCACAGTCCTAGCCCAGGACTGTCGGGGTGCAGGGCCGCATGTCACCAGTGTCCTTGGCTGGGGAGCCGAGGCAGCAGGGAAAGGTGGTCCCGCTGGGGGCTCATCGGCTGCTGAGGAGCAAGGCCCAGCTCGTCCCTCGGTTGGCCGCGGCCCCTGCCCCCACCCCGCAGCAGCAGTGAGAGCGGAGGGAGTCGGGGCTCCCTGAGCAGGCAGGATGCTCTTACCCAGCACTGAGATGTTTATGTCCAACAGGAGCTCATCCTGGCCCTGGAAGATGTTGCATTTCCAGAGGCCACTGTGCTGGAACCCCACATAGGACACCAAGATGGCCTTTTTCCCACTGGTAGTTTGACCCTGTGGGTCCGTGAATTGTACTGACAGGCTGCTGTCCTGGGGGCCCTCCACGGACAGGCTCAGGGTCTGCCCCTGCAGCAGGCGAGTGCCGGAGGTGGCGATCACTGTGGGGAGAGCAGACCGCGGGTGTCACGCCCCCATCCCGGTGCGTCACCTCTCCCCCCAGCACCCAGCTACCCAGCCCAGTCCAGGTGGGTCCTCCTGCTCCCTCCTCTTCCCTGCTGCAGTCTTCCTCAGTCTCTCTCCCTCCTTCCTTCAGTTCCTCCCCTTTCCTCTCGCTTCTCTGCATGCCCAGAGGCCTGAGGACCCTCCGCCCAGCCCGATCCGCCTGCGAGCGAGGAGCGTTCCAGCGCGGCCCACTCACGTCTGAACACCCGAAGTTCCACCATCATCCGCTCTTTATCCACTTCGCAGACGTAGGTCTCCGAGTCTTTCATCTCAAGTTTCCCGATGATCAGGGGAAAGGAGCCTTTATCCCACTGGCTACTTTTTGAGTCGATGCGTTCCTGCAGATTGGTTTGCCCTGCAAGTAGAACCCATGAGGAGGTTGAGGTGCCGAGCGACATGGCACCTGGCATGAGCAGTGCCCACAACTCTTCTGACCTGAGTTGCTGATTTCCTACAGAAACTGCCCCTTGTCCTAATGAGAAACTGAAGACCAGAGCGGGTCCCACCACACCCAGGTACCTGGTGGGAACAATAGCTCACTGATCCAAAACACAGTAAAACAACGTGCTATTTGGAGAGCACCTGCTCCTACAGACCACGTACTTGACATGCATCCCCTGCAGGGAACATGATAATTCCGAGAACAGGTCCTGTGCTGCTGATGGTGCAGGTGAGGACATCAATGCTCGGCTATGAAGCAGTTGCCCAAATCCTTACACTTTACAGGTAGGAGGAGAAATTTATATGGAAGGTAATTTTTTTTTTTTTTTGACAGGGTCTCGCTATGCAGTTCGGGCTGTCCTTGAACTCACTGTGTAGCCCGGGCTGGCCTCGAATTGGTGGCGCTCCCCCTTCCCCTGCCCCCTGCATGCTGGGATTACAGGTGTGCACCACTTCGGCCTGCTAGGTAATTTGTACTATCTATCAGAATACCAAATGCACATGCAAGCTAAATGCCCATTTAAAAGAAAAGGTATAGGTTAAGTAACTTATAGTTTACACATTCAGCAGGTGACAAGAAGGAGGAAGTTCTTTTTTTTTTTTGTGCTGGAGATCGAACTCAGGGCCTCACGCTTGCTAGGCTAGCGCTCTACCACTTGAGCTAAATCCCCAACCCCAGGAGGAACTTCTTGAATATAGAACAATATTAATATGAAGTAGTATCTAAGAAACAAGCAAGCTATTGAACGGGCTGCTACTTATTTAACAAGGGAAGGCTGGGCTGTGGTGCATGGTATAGCGCTGGCCTGGCACTCATGGGGCCCTGGTTCTGTCCCCAGTGGCTGCATTTGGTGTCCGATGGGAAACTAGGAATTGAATTTGAGAAAAAAATTTCACTCTCTGGTTCAGAAGTTGAGGCAACAAGAGGGTGATGCTGAGGTTACTGGCAATCAGGGAGTCAGGAAGGGAAGCTGTTCCTAGGGAGATCAGAAGGCACACAAAATCTGCAGAAAGCCTGAGTAGCTGGGGTTACAGGTGAGGATTGCCATGCTCAGCTATCCTTACTCTTCACTTAAGAAAATATTTTAGGCCAGGTGTGGAGGTGCACACCTGTAATCCCAGCGCTTGGGAGGCTGAGGCAGGAGGACCACCAGGTGTTTGAGGCTGGCCTAAACTACAGAGTGAGTTCAAGGCAAGCCTGAACTACATAGCGAGACCTTGTCTCAAACAAACAAATACAAAACAAAATGAAACAAAGAAAGAAAATATTGTAAACCAGGTGTGGTGGTTCATGTCTGTAATCCTAGCACTCTTGGGAAGCTGAGGCAGGAGGATTACAAATCTGAACCCAGCTTGGACAATTTAGCAACATTAGCAAGACCCTGTCTCAGAGTAAAAAATAAAATCAGGGCTGGGGACGTAGCTCAGTGAGAAGGTCTTTGGCTCAGTCCCCAGTACAATAAAAGAAAATCCTTGACATTATATAAATTAATTTTCCCTCTCTCTCTTTTAATTATGAAGGCTAGCTGGGCATGGTGGTGAATTCCCTGTAGTTCCAACACTTGGGAGGCTGAGGCAGGAGGATCACTATGAGGGTTTGAGGCCAGCCTGCTCCATAGTGAGTTCAAGGCCAATTTGAACTGTATACCCAGCCTCAAAAAAAAAAATTATGAAAGTTAATCTTTTTATCCTGGTTTGAGATATTGTAGATTCACATGCAATTGTAAGGAACAGTATGGAGAAATCCTGTACGTTCTTTAGCTGGTTGATGCCAGTGGTACAATATCAAAACCAGGTTATAAACTTTGCTACAAGTAGGACACAAAACATTCTCAGAACCATAGAGATGTTTTGTAGCCAAAATTCCTTCACTTCTGGACCTTTCACCTCCTTATTTTCTAGCAGTCACTAATCTGCTGTCTGTTTCTATAATCTGTCATTTCAAGAATGCTGTATAAATATATTTATGCAATACACTACCTGTGGAGATTGGGTTTTTTTTTCACTTAACTCCCTGGAGCCTCATTCAGCTGGAAGTCATTCCTATTTACTGCTAGAAAGTAAATGGGGTAGATTTAATAATTTACCGGCTGAGAGAAGAAATTTGGGTTGTTTTTAGTTGTGGTTATTATAAATAAAGGTGCTGCAACCATTCATGCTTGAATTTTTGTGTGAAGCTAAGTCTTCATTGCTCTGGAATATATGCCTAAGAGGGCGATGGCCGGGTGGTTGCAGATTTTTTTGTTGTTGTTGTTGCAGATTTATTTACTTGTTTATCACAGCACTGGGGATTGAACCCAAACTTTGGATCTCCTGCCTCAGACTCCGAGAAAGCTGGGATTACAGGCATGCACTACCAAACCCAATTTGTGAATTTAATATTTTAAGAAACTGCCGAAGTATTTTCCGTTTTCTGGACCAGTGTCTCTGTATGCTCACCAGCATTTGTTTTTTGGGGTTTTTTGTGTGCTGGGAATCGAACTCAGGGCCTTGTGCTTGCAAAGCAAGCACTCTAACCACTGGGCCAAATCCCCAGCCCTCCATCAGCATTTGTGTTGACGGCTTTTTGGAAAATGGCGGTGGTGCCTGGGATCGAACCTGGGCCCTCGTCCCTGCTGAGCAAGCGCCATACCGCTGAGCTCCAACCGGCCTTTCTTTTCCTCTAAATTTTGAGCCAGGTTCTAGTTCACGGCTCAGGTGGGGCTCAAACTTGTGGTCCCAGAGTGCTAGGATTCACACTCAGCTTTCTGTTTGCTTTTTGAGACAGAGCACACAGTCCAGGCCGACCTGAAACTTGCCATGTAGTCCAAGTGGCCTCGAGACACTCTTGCCTCGGCCTCCACAAATGCTGGGATTTCAGGTACATAGCACCACACCCAGCTTCATGGTTTTTAGTTTGCATTTCCCTTGTGACTAATGGCATTGAACAGCCTTTCATGTGCTTACTTTTATATCAACCATGTCTATCAGGATAGATCAGCATATCAGGGACCAGTTTCTTGGAAGACCATTTTGATTCATTTGTGGGGGGTTGGGAGGGATGGTTTCTGCATTAAACCCTCGTAACCCAGATGCGAGGTTCACAGGAGAGTCTGTGCCCCGTGAGAAACTGAAGCGGCTGCAGATCTGCCAGGAGGCAGGCTCAGGTGGTGGCCCAGGGACGGCTCGGCAGGAGGCACAGAGCTTTCTGCTGCTCGCTTCTGCCAGGCAGCCCAGCTCCTGACAGGCCCCAAGTGGTACGGTCTGTAGCCCCAGGGCTGGGGCCCTGATGTGCATCATCTGTGGTGTTCTCTCTGTCCATTTTCTGCCAATTTGGAAATTGTATTGTTGGGGGGGGTTATGTTAATTTTTTTTTTTTTTTTTGAGACAGGGTCTCGCTATGTAGCTCAGGCTGACCTCGAACTCACAGCAAGCGATCCTCCTGTCTCAGCCTCCTAAGTGCTGGATTACAGGTGTGCACCACTACACCTGGCTTTTTATGTTGATTTGGGGGCGGGGCATGCTCGGGATGGAACTCAGGGCCTTAGGCTTGCTGGGCAAGTGCTCTACCACTGAGCTAAGTCCCCAACCCTCATGTTGACTTTTTTTTTTTTTTTTTGTGGTGCCGGGGGTCGAACTCAGGCCCTTGTGCTTAATCACTAAGCTAAATCCCCAGCCCCAAAGTGTTTTTGCTTTTTGTTTTTCTTTTTTGGCACTTCTGGGAATTGAACTCAGGGCTTTGGGCTTACTAGGCAAGCACTCTACCACTTGAGCTAAATCCTCAACCCCCCATGTTGACTTTTGAGTGCAGTTTTTATGTATTCTAGACACCAGTTCTTTGTTAGATATGTGGTTTGTGGATTTTTTTTTCACCCCTGTAGATTGTTTTTTTCTCTTCTTACTAGAGTCTTTGCAGAGCCAAAGATTTTAACTGGGGTGAAGACCAATTTTTCCTTTCATCCGTTTGTACTTTTACATCAAGTTGAAGAATTCTTCACTAAGAAGATCCTGAGAACTTCTCCAATGTGTTATATTTTTACACTTTATGCTTAAATTCATGATGCATTTTGAGTTAATTTTTAAGTAAGATATGAGACTTTTTTTTTAACCTATGAATATCTAATTGCTCCAGCCACCATTTATTGAGAAGTCTTTCTTAGCTGGGTATGGTGGCCCACTGTAATCCCAGCACGTCGGCAGGAAGATTCAAAGTCTCACCAGAGCAGCACACTGAAAGCCTGTCTCACAGTAATAAATAAATAAGTAAATTTGTTTTTGAAAGGCCCGGGGATGTAGCTTAGTAGTAGAATGTCCCCGGGTTCAACCTCCAGTACTAAAAATAAATAAATAAATAAAAGATGTAGAAGGAACAGGAGGAGGATGAAGGAGAAGAAAAGCAAAGATATCTGGTGGCTCACACCTGTAATTCCAGCAGTCTTAGAGGCTGAGTCAGGAGGATCATAAATTTGAGCCTATCAAGGGCAATTTAGCAGTTTAGAGAGACCCTGTCTCAAGATTAAAACCAAAGGGCTGAGCACGTGGCTGAGTGTAAAGGCCCTGGGTTCAACCCCAATACTGGGGGAAGAAGTCCATCTGCCCACTCTTGGATTATTTTGCAACTTTGTTTTTTAAAAAAAAAAATCAGTTAAACATGTTTCTGTGGCCCTTCTGCTGCATTTTCTATCTTGTTTCATTGATCTACTTGTCTATTGCTCCCTCGACATCACAGTCTTTATTACTCTAGCCATGTAGTAAGTCTTCAAATCAAATAGATTAATTTCTCTCTTCTTTCATTGAACTGAGGATTGAACCCAGGGCCCTGTGCCCCAAAGCAGGCACTCCGCAGCTGGACTACCTCTCAGCCCTTTATTTCCTTTCCTTTATTTTATTTTGAGACAGAGTCTCACTGAGTTGCTTAAATTGGCCTCAAATTTATGACCCTCCTGCCTCAGCCTCCCAAATAGCTGGGATTACAGGCATGCACCTGCACCTAGCCCTTACTGCTATTTTGACAGGAATTGTGTTAAACTTGTATGTCAGTTTGGGGAGAATCTTTACCATGCTGAGTCTTCCAATCCATGAGCGTAGCATGTCCGCCTGTTATGTAGATTTCTGACTTCCTTCATGAGCACCATGCAGTTGTAAACTGCTGAGTTTCCACGTATTTGGAGATTTTCCTGTTTCTGATTTGTTTGATTTTTTTTTCTCATTTGTTTGTTTTGAGATAGTCTCTTTTTGTAGCCCAGAGTAGTCTTGAACTCACAGTGATCCTTCCATCTCAGCCCCCTGAGGGCTAGAATTACAGGCGTGTGTCATCATGCCCAGCTATGTTGATTCTTTTTGTTGTTGTTGTTGTGTTTTATGTTGTTTTATTTTTTGAGATGGTCTCACTATGTAGTTCAGGTTAGCCTTGACTCACTATGCAGCCCAGGCTGGCCTCAAACTCTTAGCAATCCTCCTGCCTCAGCCTCCCAAGTGCTGGGATTACAGGCGTAGGCCTCCATGCCTGGTTCATATTTGATTCTTTATGGCCAGACAACACACATTTTATATGATTTTGTTTAAAATTTTCTGTGGTTTATTTTATGGTTCAAGGTACAGACTGACTTGGTATATGTTTTGTAGACATTTGAAAAGAAATTGAGGAGCTGGGGATTTAGCTCAGTGGTTAGAGTGTTTGCCTAGCAAGCACAAGGCCCTGAGTTTGATCCTGCACCAAAAAAAGAAAAGAAAAGAAAAGAAATTGAGTCAGGCCTGGTGGTATACACCTATAATCCCAAATGCAGGGAAGCTAAAGCAGGGGGATTATGAGTTTGAGGCCAGATGGTCAACATAGAGAAACCCAGTTTTAAAAAAAAAAGAAGGAAAGAAAAAGGAAGGAAGAAAGAAAAGAAGGAAGGAAAAGAAAGAGAAAGAAAAAAGAGAGAAAGGAGAGACAAAGAAAAAGGAGAAGAAAAAGAAAGAAGAAAAGAGTGTGTAATTAGGCAGAGTGTTCTACAAATGCCAGTTACAGCCTTTGGGTGGTGGGTGGGGAGCCCGTCTGCTCCTCTGCTGATACACAGCGCAGTCCTAGCAGTTGTTGGGAGAGCAAAGTTTCCGATGAATGCAGCTCTCAGCGTGGATCTAAATTTCTCTTTCCGGTGCTGTCCACTTTTCCTTTACACATTTTCCTCACACTCTTTAGTGCATACATGTCTAGGAATGCTGTGTCTTCTTGCCGTACTGATCTTTTCACCAATATATGGTGTCCTCTCCCGCTAGTTTTCTTTGATCTGGAGTTGACATGATCTAATATTATCTGCACCTGCTTCCCTTTGATTTGCTTACATGGCATCTTTTTCGCCATCTTTTTTTTTTTTTTTTTTTTTTTTTTTTTTTTTTTTGGTGGTGCCGGGGATCGAACTCAGGCCCTTGTGCTTGCCAGGCAAGCACTCTAATCACTGAGCTAAATCCCCAGCCCCTTTCGCCATCTTTTAATTTCAAGCTGTCTATATCATTATTTGTGAAATGAGTCTCTTGTAGATGCATATTGTTGGATTATGCTTTTTAATCCACTCTATCAATTTCTCTTTTAATGTATATTTATTTATTTGTTTATTTTTTGGTGCTGGGGATCGAACCCAGGGCCTTGTGCTTGTGAAGCAATCTCTCTAACCACTGAGCTAAATCCCCAGCCCTTTTAATGTATATTTCAACTATTTATGTTTAATACAATTACTGATAAATTAGGACTTTTTTTCTGATTTTTCTCACTGTTTTTTGTTATGTTTTTCTAACCTTCCTAAAGGTTGCTTGAACGTCTTTTTATAACAAACCTTTTCTAAAACAATTTTAGGCTTACAGAAAAATTGGGAAAATGGCAGTTTTATTGTTTCTTTTTGTTTTGTTTTGTTTTGTTTTGTTTTGTTTTTTGGTGCTGGGGATCGAACTTGGGGCCTTGTGCTTGCCAGGCAAGTGCTCTACCATTGAGCTAAATCCCCAGCCCAAAAGGGCAGTTTTAATATACTAAATGTTCACCATTAATAACATCATTTGGAAGGGAGGGACTGGGACTCAGACCCAAGTGTGCTCTACCACTGAGCTATATCCCCATCCCTTTTTGTTTAACTTTTTTTTTCTTATTGTTTAACTTATTTATTGTTTGTTGATTTTTGTTGAGAAGGGCTTCACTATGTAGTCCCCACCAGCCATGAAGTCGCTCCACAGACTTTTTTATTTTGAAACAGGGTTTAAATTGTCTAGGCTAACCCAGAACTTGTGATCCTCCTGCCTCAGCCTCCTGAGAGCTGAGATTACCGGCCTGCGCCACCGCGCCTGGCTCATCAAGTATCTTGTACAATGTTGTTCTGTTTAGGTTTGACTGGCACTTTTGTCTCAGTTAGCGTGGGATTGTGGGTTTAGGGAGGAGGATGGCAGAGGTGGACTTGCACTTTCATTCCACACTGAGGGCACACCCATGATTTACTCATGTCGGCCTTGGCAGCCTGGCTGAAGTTCTCTCCCTGCGGAGTTGTTCTTGCCGGCCTCCCTCCCCTACAAAGCTCTCTGGAAGTGAGGAACCTGCCTCAAGCCAGGAGTTCTGCTCTGCTGCCTTGAAGACAGATAGTCTATGAATTGTTTGGGATTCTACACGGCAGGTTTCTCTTCTCCCCCATTTATTAGTTTATTCAATCAGTTATTCATATCATCAGGGACTCATTTTTTTTATTCTTTGGAAGGTCAACACTTTCAGGAGTGTTTTAGAATCTGTTTTGGTTTATCTATGCTGACATCAAATGTACCTTTTTATACTTCTTGGTGATTGCGTTAGGTATTATATGTAGATAGTCACAGTCTATTATGGTCATTTTACCTGGTGCCCTCTATGATCCTTACCCTTCCCATTTATAATATAACTGCTTTAAATATTTCCCATATATACATTTAGAATCACTCATAGCGCTACAATTTTTGCTTCAACAGTATAAGCCTGAGGGTGTAGCTCAGGGGTAAAGTATATTTTTCGTTTTCTTTTGATTTTGTTTTAGGTTTTTTTTTTGGTTGTGTTTTTTTTGTTTGTTTTGTTTTTTTGTTTTAAGACAGAGTCTCACTATGTAGTTCAAGCTGGCCTCAAACTTGCAGGGAGCCTCCCGCCTCAGCCTCCCAAGTGCTGCTGGGATTACAGATGTGCTTCGCTGAGTCTGGCTGTCTTCTAATTCCTGGGTTCAAGGGACTCTCCTGCCTCTGCCCCCAGAGTAGCTAGATGTACAGGTGCATGCCCGGTACCCCGCTAGTTATGATGTGTCTTGATGTGGGTTTCTTGGGGTTCATTCTGTTTGAGGTTTACTCGGCTTCTTGACTCTTGAATCTAGGTTATGTCTTTTACCAAATTTGAGGCGTTTTCAGCAATTCAGTTATTCTTTTTTAAGCTCCATTTTCTTTCTTCTCTCCTCGAACTTCGTGGACACAAACATCTGATCGCTTGTTACTGTTCTGCTGGTTCCCACGGTAGTGTCAGTTTTCTTCCGGCCTATTTCCCCTCTCGCAGTTCACAGATTCTGTCCTCCGTCCTCTCCACTTGCCTGTTGAGCCCACTTGCTGAGCTCTGTATTTTGATTACTGAATTTTTTCAGTTCTTACATTTCCATTTGTTTCTTTCTACTTTTTTTTTTCCATTCGTTCCTTTCTAATATCCTCTTCTTTCTTAGCCAAGGCGTTCTGGTTTCATTAGCTTTTTTTTTGTTTGTTTTTTGTTTGTTTTGTTTTTTGTTTTTGTTTTTGTTTCCTGGTGCTGGGGATCGAACTCAGGGCCTTGTGCTTGCTAGGCAAGCACTCTAACCACTGGGCTAACTCCCCCCTGGTTTCATTAGTTTTGAGAATGCATATTATTGCTGGTTGAGGGCTTTTTATCTATTGATTGTCTTTTTTTTTTCATTCAGTTTGAGTTCTTTGTGGTTCTTGGTACTATGAGTGATTTTTGATAGGCACTTGGACATTAGAGCATTCACTGTGTTATGAGATTATGAATTGTATTAAGCCTTTTGTTTTAATTGGCTTTTAATGTCACAGCACTGCTTGGTCAGCAGCAGGCGGGTGCCACCTTCATAGGCAGTCAAAGGTGGAGGTCTGATCGCCACATTTCCCATCGCCACCCTAGGGAGAGACTCCTCAGGACCGCGGGGTGGGGTGGAAACTCCAGCTCCCCAAGTGGTACCTACAGCTCTGCTTTAGGGGTGGCCTTCTTAGTGCTGGGTGACAACCGAAGTCCTCCTGCCCGCCCCTGGGGCCTCCTCTGATGCCACCCCTGCAGGAGGCAGCTCTTTCCTGTTGCGTGGGGCTGGAAGTCCAGGCTCTTCTTTGGTCCCGCGGCCAGGATGGCAGAGCCTTGCTGCTGGCCGGTGGGGTGCATGTCCAAGCTCTCTGCTTTGCCCTCGCCAGCCCCATCCCAGGGGGAGTGTTGGGGCCTCTTGTGACAGTCCTGGGAGGGTGCAGCCTGGGAGAGGCTGGCACAGTCATCCCCCTGCTGTCCGGCTGGGAGACCTGGACGAAGTTGCTCCTTCCCCAGACTTGAGCTGGAGGGGAGATGGCTTTGTGGAGGCTGAGTTTTGTCTGTGCCCATGGCTGTTTCCAGGTCTAGGTGGAAATGAGGAGCTTGTTATTAGGTACAGTATTCTTATTCTTATTATAAAGTGTCAAAGACCTTCACTGAATTATGTTCATTTTCTAGTGTTTTGTGGGGGTAGAGTTTTTTGGTTTTTTTGGGTTTTTTGGTCCTGAGGATCGAACTCAGGGCCATGTGCTTGCTAGGCAAGCTCTCTAACCACTGAGTTAAATCCCCAGCCCTGTGGGGATAGAATGTGCAAGTAATGAAATTGCGTATTTTCACTGAGGAGATTTCTAAGCAAAAAAAGAGCCAGAACCTCAAGATTTTGGAAAATGCTCAACCTATTCACAGTTCAAAAATGAGGAAATATGTTTGGAGCCAGAGATTGGCTAGACTACCTGTCAACAAAGAGTACAGGACTAAAGGAGCGAGCCGACACTATCTGAAGAGGTTACAGGGGGAGAGATGAACGAAAGCCGTAGGACTCCTTGGATCTGACGGAATGACCAGCAGAGCTGTCAGATACGAATGCGCTATCAGCAATCCAAGAAGAGGAAAAATTACTCCTTGATGATTCAGGATCATCAGAGACATTTTCCCAGTTTCAACAGACCAGATGGCCCTTGCCTGAAGCCTTGAAGACAGGACCCCAACCCAGCAGAACCGAGACAGAACCGGGACAGAACCCTGCCTGGAGCTCACGCCGCCATCGCAGGGGCCCGGAGCACTATGGTCCACTGAGGAGTTAACGGGATCCGTCTTGCTGAGGCTGCTAAGAGGTGGCACCCACCGTCTCTTCCTCCTTTTTGATTTCTCCTTTTTGTGATAGGAAAGTCCACTCTGTGCCTGTCCACTTTTGTATTTTGGAAGCATATAACTTGTCTAGTTTCACAGGTTCCCAGCTGGAGAAAAATTCTGCCTCAGGATGGTCGTACCTTGATGAACTATATATTATCCATATCTGATTTGGGTGCCACGAAACTGGATGTTAGACTTCAGAGTTGGTGGTGGAATAGGTTGAGGCCTTGGGGTCGCTGGGGTGGGATGAATATAAGGACTGAATGTGCCCCTCCAATTCATATACTGAAATTTCAGACTCTTCACCAGTAAAACCAGAGATTTCGACTGAAGTTGTATTTCCTAAACTTCCACTATTCTCAGACTTCATACGTGGTTTTAGCCAAATCTACCCATTCCATATATTTAATATCTTTAAATGAGTTCACTTTTTAAAAAATTAAGTAAGTTTATTTTAAAAAGTAACCTTATGAGGGGTTAAGGATTTAGCTCAGTGGTAGAGCATTTGCCTCACAGGTGAAAGGCCCTGAGTTTGATCCCCAGCACCCCACCAAAAAAAAAAAAAAAAAGTAACTTTATGAGCCAGGTGTGATGGCACATACCTGTAATCTCAGTGCACAGGAGACTGAGGCAGAAATATCACTGCAAGATTGAAGCCAGCCTGGGCTGCATAGTGGGTTCAAGGACAGCTTGAATTACATCGCCAGACCTTGTCTCAAATGTGTATATACATATATATATGTGTATATACACACATATATAAAATAAAAAGGTAATCCCCAGTACCTGCTCCCCCAAATAAAAAGGTAGCTTTGTATTGTTAATATGAATAGAAACCCAGAGTCACCTGCCATAGAAGGAAGGCAACAATAAAACAAAATCACAAAAATAAAACCCACGAACAATTGAGAACCATGTTATTATAATTGTCACTTAAAACTAACAATGGATGGGCTGGGGATTTAGTTCAGTGGTTAGAGTGCTTGCCTCACAGGCACAAGGCCCTGAGTTCGATCCCCGGCACCAAAAGAAAAAAAAAAAGCGTTCTATTGCTTTTAATGGAAGTAAACAAAGTATCATTCTACATAGGGCTGTGGCAATAATATTCTTATGATATGTTTTATGGGATAGTTATTTTTCCAATACCTATTAGAATAAGGTCATGAATATTAAGATATTGTAATTAATATAGGTAGTACCAAAAGGTATTTGCCACCTGCAGCTGGCATGGGGAAATTCCAGACAAGAGTGCTGCTGCTTTTCCATCACCCCAGAGTTTTCTGGGAGCAGATTCCCGAAGCAGGGGTGTTTGACCCATGGTCACAGGCAAGGGACTCCTACCTCGCATCACGTAGGAGTTCCGGTTTTCCAGAATCTTGGTCTCGTTGAGAAATTTCCAGGTGAAGAGCATGTGCTTCCTCTGGGAAATTCTGCAGGGCAGCTCCACTGTGTCTCCTACTTTACCCAGCTTCACTACCTTTCCCTGAGTGACCGCTGGGAAAGAAGTGTCAGGCCCCGCTGCAGCTGCGCCCTCCCCTTCCCGCCGTCCCACCTGTGGGCACCCCACCTCCACAACACTGCTCCCAGCACCTACCCACTTGCAGCACTAGGAACAGGAGCCCGAAAGAGCCTCCCAGGTTCATCATGGCCTTGCTGAGGGCCTGCGTCATCAGGGGCCTGAACCTGGAGAAATGACAGAACAGAGGGGAATCCTAATCTCTAGTAAGCGGACTCTCGCTGGGCCTTGAAGGATACACACTGAGCAGAGCCCTGTGGTGCGGTGCGTGACACGAAAGGTCGTGCCCATTAAGAGCACGTGAGGTTAATAGTGTGATGATAGGGGCTGGGGATTTAGTTCAGTGATTAGAGTGCTTGCCTTGCAAGCACAAGGCCCTGAGTTCAATCCCTGGCACCACAAAAAAACAAAAAAAATAGTGTGATGATAATCTCCCAGGCCTGATGTGGCATCAAGTCAGAGGGAGGGAAGGAAAGAGGCAGGGAGCGAGAGAGAGGACTGAGATAATATATCTGTGGACGTCAAATACAGATTAAAGTATCAGAGAGCTTATAGAAAGAGTTGCAGTCTTAGCCTGGTGTGGGATGCACACCTGTAGTTCCAGCACTCTGGGAGGCTGAGGCAGGAGAATCACAAGTTCCAGCCCGGCCCAGGGGATTGAGGAGAAAGGAACATAACTACTTTTCTCTCTATCTCTTTGCTCAAGAAATACCTAGCTTAAAAAAAAGAAAAAGAAAAAGAAAAACCTAGTTTTGAGAGATTGTAGCATGGATGAGTTTTCATGTTTTGTTGATTATTTGAGGCCTTTAACAAGTAGTTCACGAAAGATGTTACTGGACTTAACGTGGAGAAAATCTCTTTTTACTTTGGATTTCTGCTCTGCTTTGATTTTAAAAGCATCAGCATGGATTACCAATTCTGCTTCATATAAAAACACACAAACATATATTTATAATATTATAATTTATTGCATCAGTCTGTGGTAGACCAATTCCGAATAGTTTCATTTCACCTGTAAAAATGATCACATTTATTGATATTGTGGTTTTAGGGTTTTGTTGCTTTTCCAGGGACTGGGGCTGGGGACCTGGGCCCCCATGAGCCAGGCAAGCGCCATAGTACTGGACTCCACCCCAGCCCTCATGCTGAAATTTTCAAATGTACAAATTGTTGACAGACTGGCCTCACATTGAAGCCGCCTGGCTCTCCTTTTTATTTTGTTGGGTCTCCTGCCTGCTTTCCCAACACGGCCCATGGACAGAGGGAAACACAGACGTCCTTGGTCTTCAAAGCACGGAACAGATGGAAACACACTACACACTGAGGTGGTCAAGAGTCTGCGTCGTGGTCACTTATTTATTCATTTATTATCTATTTATTTTTTCCAGAGATGGGGATCAAACCCAGGGCATTATGCAAGCCAGACGATCACTCCTCCACTGAGCTACACCCCAAGTTCTTATGTTCCTTTTTTATTTAAGTTAAAATAACTTTAAAATGCCATGCTCAGGCCAGAAGTGTGCTCTTTAACAGGTGGGATCGGAAAAGATTCATGGAGAAGGTGGCAAAATGATGGGGACCAAGACTGTGGTCCTTGAATGCCGGGCTAATGTGCTGGACTTGATTCTGGGCAGTAGGGAGCCAGGAGACGGTTTTACTTGGAGAAGAAGATCATTCAGTTTGCAACAGGGACCCCTGCAGCTGCTGTGAAAGATGAACAGGAGGAAGCCACGCAGTAGAGCAGGACGGCAGCAGTCAGTGAGCTAAGTGTGGCTGGCGGCGGGGCGAGTTAGGGGCAGTTCTGGGGTAAAATCCTCAGACTTGGAGCCTGATGCAGGTGAGGGCTGAGGGGATGAGCAGACATTGCTGGACCACACTTTACAGCCTGTTGGGTCAGCCAGACACGAGAAAGAGGCTGTTTAGATGAAGGATGGCTCCTGTGGGAAGATGGCTAAGCCTGGGGGCAGATGAGCCTTCAGAGTGGCTCTGAGTAGACTGGGGAGAAGGGACAGCGTTACCACAGAGGAGTGAGTCTGAAAGGACCATTCCAGGTCAGCAGCCTCAGTGCTGCCAGGGACTTTGTTAGAAATGCAGACTACTCTTAGGTACGCCCCAGACCCACAGGGCTGGGTCGCACCTCCTGGATTTTCACAGACCGCCGGGTGACTGACCCTGGCTCACATCTGAAAACCACATGTGAGAAGAAAGATGAAGGGGAAGGGTGGCCCAGCCTGGTGTGCAAAGGTGTAGGCATGTTGGAGGAGGATTGCGTGGGAGGAGGGAGGAGGGTGGGCAGGCAAGGTGGGAAAGCCGTCTGGGCCGGACTGTAGACCTGAGCAGGCAGGGTAAGAGCTGGGGCTTGGTCTGGAGGTGACAGAGCTGCTGCTGATCCCCACCCGCTACAGTGCTGAGTCCCAAACCCAGGCTGTCACGCAAGTACTCCGCTGAGCTATGTCCCCAGCTCCACTGCTGACTTTGAGCAGAGACGTGACACAGTCTATTAGTCTATGCAGTTTTAGGATACCTGACATAGCACGTAGAAAGTAAACGGAATGGAAGGAGCAGACGCTAGAGGGGGGCTGCTAGATAGCACCTTCAAAGCAGGCAGGAGCAGGCTCCCAAGTGTCTGGGCCATCAGTGGGCCTCGGAGAGGTCACCAGTGGGAGAGGGGCCAGCTCAGACTGGCCCTGGCTGGCCAGGGGAGATCTGCACCCAGACTTACTGTTCGCTTTCCCCCAGAGTCTCCTCTGCTGTCTGAGCTCAGCAGCCACTTGCCCGCTCTGAACTCTCTAGCTCCCATTGATACCCGCATGGCTGTGTCCATCTTCCACCCTATGATGTCAGGATTTGGGTTCCCAGTTTCTCCCCACCACAAGGATGAGGTGACGATCCAGCCAGCTGTGCAGCCACCACGGGCCCGGCACTAGCAGAAGCAAAGAGAAGGGACTCAGGATGTGTTCAGTTAACTTATACCAGATCGAATTGAACGGAGGAAGGGAAATCACTGATGTCCTCACTGCACCCAACATACTGCTTCTGTGTGTAAAATGAGTCACTTATGGCTGTGACTGTAGCTCAGTGGTAGAATGTTTGCCTAACATACACAAGGCCCTGGGATTCACTCTCCACCACCTCAAAAAGAGAATGAAAAATGAATAAGTAAATAGATAAGAGGTCATGTAAGTGTGTGTGCACACCCAGTGTGTCCGGGGTGGAGCCAAGTCACCCCAATCCATGCTAAAATTCTTCTCCATTTTCTCTGCCTTGCTATCCACTGAGCGGCTGCCACCATCAGCCTCCCCCCTCCCCGGGCTCTGGCTTGGGCTGGCTGATGGAAAGTTCTACAAAGAAATGAAGTGGGAGGATCCAAACAAGAGTCTGGGGCATTTGTTTTTCCCTGCTCTGGAGCTGTTTTCTGGCAGGAACTGTCCTGCCCTTCTGCACTACACCTTGCTGCGTTCCTTGGAAACACGCCTGGTGCTTTAGTACACTCTCTGCTGTCACAAGGGTCTGTGTGCCCCAACATGCCAGTTGGTTTCCTTATCCTGTCCGCACCTCAGTAAATAACCCCCTTTCTACAATCCCTGGAACCCTCTGAGGTGGAGTCTGAGGTGCTGGGCGTTTGCTCTCCCTTGAGGTTGGGAGACACTGAGAGGGCTCCCATCCAGTTCCTCCATCTGCCAGAAGAGGAGCCACCCAAGGCCTAACGCAGCTGATGCTTGCGACAGAGACTCAGATAAATACAGACAGGGCCTAACATGCGGTTGATGTTTGAGACAGAGAGATCGATAGATACAGATAGATGGAGTGATGATAGATTTTGTTTAAACCAGGGAACTAGGAAAAGGAGGCATTGCTGGTCAAGGGGAAGTTGTTTATGAGTTACCACAGAGCAGGGCCTGGGAAGCAGTGAGGGGAAAGCAGAGGCAAGAAGAGTGGGCTAGGGGAGCCTCACACCTAAAAGGGCCCCACTCTGCCCCCACCCCAGCCCACACTGACTGGTCCTTGGTGAGCAGAGGGTAAAGGGGGACAGTGTCCGTGGGGGCGCTCCTTCCTCTGGGATCCAAGTTCGGCCTCCCCTGCAAGAAGCCTGAGGAAGTCAAGGAGCAGCCTAGGCCCTTCCCCACGTGGTAGCCCTGTGTCCCCTCCGTGATCTGGGGCTGGGGTCGTGCAGTGGGCCACCACCTCCCTGCCTCCAGCTCCCTGCGCCACCCGCCCCACCCCACCCAGGGTTCGGCTTGGTACAGGAGGCTGTGGGTTTCCAGCCGCTGTTTGCTTTGGTGCTTCGGCTTCCGCTGCCACCCTAGAGATCTGGCCTTTGATTTCCACATCCTCAGCGTCCCCAGAGGCCCTAAGCCGCAGTACAGTAGCATCCTGTGCACTGTCGACGCTGGGAGAGACCGAGAGGGCTTGTGGTCTCCCGAGGCTGCCTCCCTCGCGCTCCCTCCCTCCCGCTCTCTTCCTTTGCTTACTTCTCTGCTCACATCTGTCCATTTCTGAATTGCGCTTCCACGAGTCCCTGACTTCAGCCTCTAGCTCCCTGTGGGTACCTCTCCTCCCGGCCTGCCTCTCCCTGTCTCTTCCTGCTCCAAGTGCCCTGCCCCTTCTCCTTCCTCATCCTCTGCCCTCCAGCTGCTGCCACTAGGAGCTGGTTCCTGCACCTGTGCACAGCATCCCAGCCTCTGGCAGCCACGGGCCGCGCTCTGCTCTACCAGGGCCAATGGCTGCAGAGCGGGAGGGACCCAGCAGACAAAGGAAGTGGACAGATTTCCTCGGCAACACGCAGAGGCCTCAGGGGAGGACTGGAGAGAAGCAGGAAGAGACCCAGAGCGGCTGGTGAAAGCACTAGCTGCCCTTCATACAATCTACCATCCTGTGCACAGCGCAGGCTGGACAGAAACGGAAGCAGAGAGGCAAAGCAGGGAAGGAATCTGGAGGCAAAATGAGCCAGAAAGCAGCTAGCTGAGGAAGGGACAAAAAGGGGCCAAGAAAGGATGTGACCAAAATGGCAACACACACGCCACACACCTCCCAAGTCTCTTGAGGTTCCCGCAGCCCTCACCCCGGGCCCGGGGATGGGATGACGGCTGGGGAGAGGAGGAGGGCGCAGCCCCACCACAGCGACCCTCTGTGGTCCTTCACGCACTTTCATCTTCACCTCATGGCCCCCAATCAGCCCACTCGAACCCAGCCGCGGGATGCGCCCCCCAACACATGCACTCTGTCGACTGCTGCCTGGCTTCGTGTAAACTTCCTAGAGACCCGGACCCCCAAGGATTCTTGTGGTTTGGTGGCTGCAACCTCCACCAACCTCTCCTTTGCCTCAGACGCCCACATGGGGGGCACCATGCCCACCCCTTCCCTCATCCCCCAGAAGAGAGGTACAGACAGAGCCCAGCCTTCCAGCCTTGCACACTGATCCCTGCCATCTCCCCCCAGCCAGTGCTCAGGTGTCTGGTGTCCCGTCTTCATCAAAGTTACTTATTCACCACTCATCTGCTGAGTGTCTAAAATGTTGGCCCTCAACTTCTCTGAAGCTACCTCCCCATTATGACCAGGGGCAGGGCCTGAAGCTGTTTTGAGGCGCTGCCTAACACCAGGGGGTGTGGGGGATATTTATTTAAAGGTAGGCCTCTTCTGGTAAGTGTCCCCATCCTAAAAGAGGGAGGCCACTCCTGAGAGTCTGTCCTTCGGCTGGTGTTCAGGGCAGCCATTTTGTATTAGCCCACAGGCTCTGACCCAGCACAAGACATTGTTTATCAAAACACAAAACGGTAGTGACCTTCCCTATCAGGTGCTTCTCCCAGCCTCGTGCTCCCAAAAAGTGTCCTACAAGAGAGCAGGACGTTTGCAAAGAACTATCCCACACAGAGTGGGATCTTTGAATGATCAAGAATGGAGCCTTTCTGCTATCAGAGATCAGAGCGTAGCCTAGGAGAATTCTCTCTCAGAATAATTCTATGAGGTAAAGGCAGAGGACGTGGGGAGAGGAGGCAGAATGGCTTCAAGGCCATGTCTCTGGAGAGGGGAAAGGCTGACAGAGTAGAGGCCATAGGCCGGAGTCTCAGAGGACATGGCAGTTTGAGGACAATGGAGTCCTGTGTCTGCCCCACACCTTGCCAAGCCTGGTCTGTGGACCCTTTCCCATCTCTCTGGCCTCCAGAGACACCTAAAATCGACTCTCTTTGAATCAAAGTTGCTAATGTCATACTTATCTTTATGTTTTGTTTTTGTTTTTGGTGCCAGGGATCAAACTCAGGGCCTTGAACTTGCCAGGCAAGCACTCTAACCACTGAGCTAAATTCCCAGCCCCAAATACTTATCTTTAAAAAAAAAAAATAAGATACAGAAAGAGAGAAAGCCAAAAAAATACATCAGAAAAAGAAAAACGTGTATAAATATTTTAATACTAAATTTATCGAGACATCCTGAGATTAACACAAGTTAGTTTTGGTCTCTACAGTCACAGGAGGTGCTCAGAGTGGTGGCTATTAGCTTCCTGACATTTATTAGTAAGGCAAACTGCTGATGTGTGTATACATTTTTTTTTGGACGGACTCAGTATATCCTTTTTACAGTATTTCATGAGAGTTCGGTTTCAATATTTTTTGTGAATTTTAGCTTCCCTTTTCCTTAATCAAGCTAACTCAAGTAGAAATGCCTTTAGGCGTTCAAAAATTCTAAAAGTACACAAAAGTAGAGATAAATTTAAAATACACATAAACACAAAAGAGTTAGAGGCTACATAGATTGCGTAGTTTAAGAAATGCTGCAGGTGTGATTAGAGATGCGAATTTTTAGTGATTGCGTCATTGCGGAAATTAATTTTAGGAGAACTGTCTCTCAACTAGATTCCTTTTCTCATTCTCTTGTCCTTATTTTTACCACTTTCCCACTCTTTTCACTTCTGCTTTACAGATCTCCTCCCACCGTAATACTTATTCCTTCTCATTTCCCCTCCTCCCCTTGGCTCTTTCTCTGCTCTCTTCTCTCTTTCCTGCCCCGTGACTGGTGGCCTTCCACCGCCCCACTCCGCTGGGCCTTCTCCAACTTTGTGATGATCCGAGGAGGGTGGTGTATCCTGACCTCGCAAAGCCTACAGTTGCAGGGGCAGATGGCTGCTTAGGCCCAGTTCTGAGAGAAATGCAAGAAAAGGCGGCCAGCGCTGTGGGCAGGGAACTGAGAGTCCGGCTCGCTTCAGCACATGGGTTGCCATGTTTGCGTCCCCTTCCCAGCTCCCTGGACGGGAAAGCAGCACTGAGCATGCCCCTCTTACCTCCGGGCCTGTTTCTCCTCCTCTTGCTCCTCGAACAGATGTGAGGGTGTGGGGCTCTGCACCCAGGAGCCCAGTGAGGAGAGGGCTTAGTTACTGCTACACAGATGTTCTTAACCAAGAGAGACAGGAAGCAGGGTAGTGAGGCTCCTACACTCCAGGTCTGGGCCAGCCCCCAACGTCACCACCTGGGTCTGGGGTGAAATGTCAAAGGGAAAACGCCAAACTCATGGGAAAAAGTTAAGCAGAACTTGCCTGGGGCCCAGAGCATCACAGCCACTGTCGGGTGGTAAAAGAAAGACTTCACGACGCGGCCAGACGCTGTGGGGTTTTGGGGAAAGAAACGGGAGGCAGATGGGGGCTGGGGGAGCAGCTGGGGGAGCAGCTGAGTCCAGGGCCCTGGGGGGATTTGTTCAGTGGCAACCCAAGGCTGCAGGCACCAGAGATGTTCTAGATGGCCCGGAATGGCAGGAAGGGCCTGAGATGTCCCGAGTGACCAACGGCCGGGATGCTCTTCACATTCCAGATGCTTCTCTCTAGCCAAGTCTCTCATGAGCTCCACGTGTGGAGTCCCTTCTGCCCACTGGACACGGCCACTTGGGTGTCCCCAATCCGAAGCCAACTTACCATGTGTGTACCTACTTCTCCAAGTTCCCACTCAGCAAGGGCGTCGCTAGCCAAACTATCCCAGCCAAGTAAGCAGAGGGTAATCTTTAGCTAACTCTTCATCCAACCCCTCTCACGTGTTTATTTACCAATTCCTGTGGATGTTACCTTCCAAATGGCTCCAGAATCCACCCAGGTCTCTCTGCGCCACGACCCCTCTTCCAATCCAGGGCGCCACTCCTGCCTCCCCGCTGGTCCCGGCCCCTCCAGGGAGCCTTTCTCCATGATGACCTCCACACACAGCCCAAGTGATCACTGAAAAGTGCACATGTAGCCAGGAGTGGTGGTACATACCTATGATTCCAGCTCTCTGGGAGGCTGAGGCAGGAGGACTACAAGTTTGAGCCCACCTAGGGTAACTTAGTGACTTATCAAGACTCTGTCTCAAAATAATAAAAAAAATTAAAAAGCACTTGGGGGGGTGGGGATTTAGCTCAGTAGTTAGGGTGCTTGTCTTGCAAGCACGAGGCCCTGAGTTCGATCCCCGGCACCAAAAATAAATAAATAAAATAAAAATAAAAAAATAAGCACTTGGGATGTAGCTCAGTGGGAAGGCCCTGAGTTCAGTCCCCAGTACCACAGAAAGAAAAAGAAAGAAAGGAGTGAATGTCCCATTCCCCAACTCTGAAAAAAAAGTGGCAAGTCCAGTTTGCAACAATCAATATAAGCGCTTCTACTTGTGACAACCATTATGCCCCATTTGTAGCAGACTCACTTCTGTGCATTCTCTTTCCGTAACACATTGTTCTCAAGGGTTGTGATTTAATGAAATTAATATTTACCGTCACCGAGGGCATTCTTCAGTAAAACTGGTGTTCATTTTTTATGGTGAGTGCCTGGCAGGGAAAGGCTCTCAGATGCTTTGGCGTCTCTGCCTGGATTTGTGCTAAGGCAGCAGTTTTACCCGGATTGCTTTTGCAACACAGAACGATGTCAACATAGTGACAAAGGTAAACAAAGTCCTGGCATTGTTATGAAATTAGCTTGACCTGGAAGATCTCCCAAAAGACTTAAGGGATGTGCAGGGGGCCACAGGCCATGCTTACGCTTTAAGAACTGTGGATTTAGGGAATTTAGTAATTTTTCAGATCTGAACTCTCTCTCTTTAGTTGCCCCTCTTCCCCTCCTCCTCCTCCTCTTCTTCCTTCTCCTCCTTTACTTTTGTAACAGAACCCTCAATTTTTAGCTGAGCTCATAGGTCAGCAGGTACGAGGTGGTGTTGTTAGTCTCCTCGAGGTAGGTTTCGCTGTGATGCCCAAACTGATCTCAAACCCCCGGGCTCAAGCACTCCTCCTGCCTCAGCCTTCTGAGTACCTAAAACTAGGCAGGGCAGATAGGTATTACTTAACAAATACTTGCCAAGTAACTCCATTTTGTAATGGATGTAGCCAAGTAACTGAATCTTGTCCAGGGATCTCAGTGGGTGCTCCTGGCAAGGACCATCGCTTCCCCAGGCCTCTGCCTCTTAGGGGCTGGGACGCACACTGCCCGGCTCACAGCCTTCCTCACTGGCACTGCCCCGCAGGCCCCCGCAGGCTCCCGCAGGCCTCCAAGTCTGAGTCCTGCCCAGTGCAGACCTCCTCGCTGCTTCTCGCTCATGCCTTTGCCTCGGGCTGTGGGTCCGCCTGCCCGAGCCGCGCTAGGCGCTGGGGACTCCACGCTGAGTGTGATGGATGAAGTCGCTGGGTATGTGCATGCGCCTGGAGCAGGGAAGGATTCTGTGGTAAGTGAAGGAGCCCTCGGGGAGCACACTGTTCATGTTAGGTTGATCCACCCCAGATGCCCAAAATGGCCATCGCTGGTTTTTCAAAACCCTCTTCTCCTGTCTCTATGCCACGGAAATAGAATCTCCCGCCGAAATAATGACCCCCCCATTAGAGTCCTCAATTAGGTCCGTCGCGCCAATTCGCCCAGGGGCGTTACCCACCACCCAATCACCCATGTAAAAGGACCAATCCTCAACGCACACTTTCAAACCCCAACGTCACGAAAGGGGGGCGGCTAAGGGATAAAAGGCCACTACCCGAGTCATTCGGTGCCACACTCGCTCGAGCGAGGCCGGAGCTGGAACACTGCGGAGAGCTGCAACATCCCACCGCGAGCGTCGGCGAGCGTCAGCCTGTTCACTTCTCTCCTCTGCCCGGTCTCCGCTGCCTTGTTCCTGCATGAAGTCTGGCCATCCCCGCGGCGATCCTGAGCTGTAGCGCCAAGCTGCGAACATCGAGCGGCGATCCTGAGCTGTAATAAACCTAAGAAACCTGGCCTGCTGGGCCGATTGCTTCGTCCCAGTGTCTGCCCGGGCGGCGAACCTGGGCGGCGCACCTAATTGAGCTGTAACACTGACCTGTAATAAACCTGGGCGGCAACCTAACAGTTCCCACCCGGAGAAGTACACCAGGAGCATCCGCGAGGTGGGTGCTGCGCCTGCGAGAGAAAACTCGAAAGTGTAGACCTGGAACAAGACAGAAGTTTATTCCTCTCAGGAAGAGCCTGGAGGTGGGTGAACCACCCAGCGCACAGCACCAGGACATTGCGGCTTCCGCCCAGAGTCCGGAGGGCCCTCAGGTTCCCCTAGTTAGGCCTCCGGCACCCCACCCCTTTCCACTGACAGCACAGGCCCAGCTGTAAGAAATTACCATTGTGTCCACCTCGCTAACAGCGACCATGTGTGTCCTAGCACTCACTCAGCCCCCAGCACCCCGGGAGAGTGCCTTGGCCCCGGTAGACCCTTAATACTTGTCGAATAGTATTAATTGATTTCTTTATTTTATTTTTGTGGTAGGATTACAGGCATATGACACCATGCTTGGCTTATGGAAAATTTTTTAAAATCAGTTTTGTTGACACTGATTACCATTAAGTTTATTATGATAAAATATATATAACATAAAATTTATCTTTTTGGGAGAGGCAGTACTGAGGACCAAACGTAGGACCTTTGAACTGAGTTACATCCTCAGCTCCACATCCCCCTCCTCCCCCTCCTGTTGTTATTATTATTATTAATTTCAAAACAGGGTTTGCTAAGTCACTAAATTGCCCAGGCTAGGCTAGAACTAGTGATCTTCCTGCCTCAGCCTCCCAGAGTGCTGGGATTACAAGAATGTAACACAAAACAGCTAACACATACCATTTTAAAACACTTTTATTTATTTATTTTCAGTGTGGGAATTGAACCCAGGGCCTCATGCATGCCAAGCCTGTGCTCTGCCATGGAGCTGTACCCCCACCCACATTTTAACCATTTTAAAACATACAGCTCTCTGGATTCTGTACAGACACCCTGTTAAACCACCCTGCCATTTTGGGTGTTTGTAACCAAAACTCTTGAGACCACCAGAAAGCTCTGAAATACAAAGTTTTGTTGAACTGCGACAGAAAAGGACCAATCCTGGGACAAGCACCCACGCATTCAGCAGCAAGGCTAAGTAGCATTTGGAAATATATCCACTGAAACTACAAGCCAAAAGCATCTTTACAGCAAAAATTTGAGGAAGGAGCTGGGCACTGTAGTACAGCCCCTAGTATTCCCAGCTTCTGGGCAGGCTGAGACAGGAGGATAACAAATTCAAGCCCAGCCTGAGCAATTTAGTAAGGCCCTTTCTCGAAATAAAAAATAAAAATAAAGCTTTAGCGTGGTGGTAGAGCACAAGGCCTTGAGTTCGATCCTCAGCACCTATAAATAAATAAGGACAGAGCACAGTAGCCCACGGGCTCAAGCACCAGTAGTGCAAAAAACATATTTGAAGAAGGAAAGCATACATTTTTGACATCAAACCTACATCGGCTGTAGATGAGAGGGCAGTGTTGCGTGAAGCAGGGAAAGCCGGGGACAGCAGGATGGTCCACCAGGAGGATTCCGGCTTGGCGGGTTGTAAGCAGGGCATGATGGCCGGGGCTGGTCGGCTGCTGGGCTCCGAGTCATGGTCTTGAGGTACATTCCCCTGGAAACGTGGGACAGTTCCTTTGCCGATCTGGCAACACAGCTTTCCATGACTAATTTCCCTCTGCCCCCCTATCCTCTGGCCCCCGTAATTAAATTCAGGACGTCTCAGATTTTTCTCTTAGCAACATTTTGGTGCAACCATCACCACCATTCAGCCCTAGAATTTTCCCGTATTCCCCAGCTGAAACTGTGTTCCTGTTCAACAACAAACCTCATCCTCCCCCAGCTCCTGGTTGTTGAACATTTTTTGAATGAATGAATGGATAGGGTTAGACTACAGCAGCAGGAGCCTGCTAGATAATATAAATGAGAAAACAGGCAGTGGCACAAGCCTGTAATCCCGGCATTTGGGAGACTGAGGCAGGAGCAAGGCACATCCGAGCCCAGCCTGGGCAATTTAGTGAGAGTCTGCCTCAAAATAAAAAATAAAAAAAAAAAAAGGGGCCGGGAATTTAGCTCAGTGGTTAGAGTGCTTGCCTAGCAAGCACAAAGCCCTGAGTTCAATCCCCAGTATCAAAAATAAATAAATAAATATATAAAAATAAAAATAAAAAAAGGGCTGGGGAGGTAGCTCAGTGTGAAGACCCTGAGTTCAATCTCCAATAGCAGAGAAGGAAGGAGGGAGGAGAGAAGAGACACACAGGCACGGTGGGGCCTGGGGCACACTACAGGACACCCGCCTAAGCTAATGAGGGGAGCTGGCACCCCACAGGCCCGGCTGCACTGTAGAGGTTACCAGAAGTTACCAGGAAGTGAACCTCGAATGCCAGCTTTGCCAAACTTTCAAGAGAAAGTGGACAACCAGATATTTATTTAATGTTGTCACACTTTAATGCTGATGGTGTACTTTGTATTCTGTTGTCTCTTTGGGCTGAGCAAAGGAAGAGCCGGCTCTCCCAGGCCTGCTCTAGCCGCAGGCCCACTGGTTTCCAACTCGGGCGACCAGGGGCCTGTGAGGCCGCCCCACTCTGTGGGTCTTCGCTGATCTGTCATTGTCTCAGCAGATGGATTCGTGGAAGTCAACAGACCCAAGAATCTGGCTCTTCCTCAGGCTTTCCAGTGAGGCTAAGAAAAAGGGAAGTGAGAGAACACATTTAATAGTACACATTCAGCTTTGCTTTGTCTTTCTGTGCTTGTACACTGCAGCTAATCCTCGCAAGAATAAGGACAGGACACGGGTGTTATTTCCAAATCTTACTTTTTTCTTTCTCTCTTTCTTTCTTTTTTTTTTTTTTTTGGTGTTGGGGATCAAACTCAGGGCCTTCTGCTTGCAAGGCAAGCACTCTAACCACTGAGCTAAATCCCCAGTCAAGATGCACAATTTTTATTTATTTTTTGGTTTTGTTTTTGTTTTTTTTTTGGTGCTGGGAATCAAACTCAGGGCTTGTACTTGCTAGGCAAGTGCTCTACTATTCAGCTAAATCCCCAACCAATTTTTATGTTTTTAGGTATCATTTTAAAAAGCACCTTCAGCTGGGCATTGTGGCGCTCACCTGTAACCCCAGCACTTGGAAGGCTGAGGCAGGAGGAGCACCATGAATTTAGGGCCAGCATGGGCTACACAGTGAGTCCAAGGCTGGCCTGAACTACATGGCGAGAGCCTGTCTCAAACAAAACAAAAAACCTCAAGCGCCTTCACGTATGTTTGCACATGGGGAACCCTTTTGGTAAGCGCTGCTATCCTCATCTTACAGAAGATACTGAAGGTGAGCCGTCTCTCCAATTACAGGACCATGAACAACAAGCAGGGGCTTGCAGGGGTCTCTAGTTCCTGGTGGAGAGTTACTGTGTGTGTATTCCGTGTCTCTGCAGAAGAGGAGGAGGCCAGAAGGAGACGGGAAGCAGAGAGCCCACCCCGCCTCGGCTGGGACCAGGTTTTCAGTGCAGGTTACAGCAGCCAGTGAAGCGGGGAAGCCGGAGGCGCCAGGTGCAGCCCTGCGGTGACCTCCTTTCCGGAATCTTCCGCAGGGGTCTGGCACCCCGTGCAAGGGGTGGTGGGCGGGTCCTGGAGCAGGCAGCGAGGCTCTCTGAGAAGTTGTCTGAGAAGCAGTCCAGGAGACAGCCCCCCTCCTGTGTGACCTGTCCGCCCCAGCTCATCAGGGCAACCTCTAGGGGGCGATAGAGGTGGCGCATCTCCGGCCCAGCCTGCTCTCAGCCAGCTGACACCTGCGACCCTGGAGAAACTGTCAGCCACAGAGTGCAGCCCATGCAACGGCCCCTCCCCAAGCCCTCCCTGCAAAAGGGGAGCGCACCTTGGGTGGGCCTGATAGGGAAGCCTGCCTTTGCTGTTCTTTGCAGCGGGGTCAAAGCAGGGAATTCTCTCTGCCTGTTGACACTTCTGCCCTGCCCTGTGGGGCTGAGACCAGGTCGAGTGGGGCGTGCCCAGCTGTGGCCACAGACCTGAGTACGTGGTGTGGCCGCCCGTGCACCCCTTGACTTGCCAAGCCCTCCGCTGGTCCCAAGGGTTGTGACCACTGGGGGAGGCCGGCAGGGCCATGGGAGGGCTGAGGGACTCACTCAGGAAACCCCTGTTCTTTCAAGCACTGAGTCTCCTGTGACTGCAGACTGCAAGATGGCCTGGCCCGCTTCATACTCCTGCACCCTTCTCTCCTGCGTGGTGCCACGCTGTGTGTGTGTGGACAATAGGACGGGGCAGGAGTGCTGGAAGGTCACTCTCAAGGTCAGGTGATAAGCACTCAGTAGCCATTGCCTTGTTTGCTCTGGCCTTCAGGGGAGCTGCTGCTGCAGCTTGAGAGGCTGCAGAGCAGCTCCGGTGGGGAGATGCTGCGGCCTCTGGCTCTCAGCCACCCGAGCCAGCCTTCCTGGAGCGGATCCTCCTGCCCCAGCCGAGTATTCAAGTGACCACAGGCTTGGCCCATCCCTGCAGCAACTTTGTGACACCCCCTATCGGAACTGCTCAGCTAGGTTGCCCTTGAGTCCTGACTGTGAGAGAATAGGTTTATTATTTTGAATGACCAAATTTGGGGTGATTTTATGCAGCAACAGAGAAGGAATACACACCCCTTCCTTCTTATCAATGGTCTGAGATGACTCCCCAACCACCCCCCACCCACTGAAGCTCGAGCGCCCAAAGCCCCTTCCCCTCCGGGCCCCAGCGTGGAACCCCAGTTTACGGGTAGACGCGGAGGCTCAAGAGTACAGCACTTGCCTAGCATTTGTGGGGCCCTGGATTCCATCCTCAGTAACTTCCCCTGCCCCCACCCCCACCCCTAAAATTTAAGAGATGTCAAATGGGCCAGGTGCAGGGTTGCACACCTACAATCCCAATCCCAGCACTCTGGGAGGTTGAGGCAGGAGAATCAAAAGTTTGAGTCCAGCCTGGGCAACTTAGTGACTTAGAAAGACTCTGTCTCTAAATAAAGAGGGCTGAGGATGTGGCTCAGTGCAGAGGCCCAGGGTTCAGTCCTCAGTACCACAGCAAAAAGGCAGATGGGGGCAGGGAGAGAGATCAAATGAATTGACCCAGCTTCTTGGAGCATTCAGAAGGGGCTAAAGGTTATCCTGCCACCTGAGGAGTGGGATTTGGGGGAGGAAGTAGAAGCAGGGGTGCACCCCAGAAGGACCCAGGTGGAAGCCTTCTCTCTCCTCTTCCTTCTGCCCTGTGTTCTCTCCCAGGAGCTGAGCCACAGGTGGTCCTTCAGCTGCTTCTGCCTCCTCCTGCCCCCTCAGGAAGGAGCCTGGGGAAATCCCTGCCTCAGCCTGGTGAATCTTCGATGACTCCTCTAGAAAGCCCAAAGGCCACAGATGTCGCTTGGTAGAAAGGAAAAATGCCACCCACAGAACTTTCCAGGAAACCCTGCCATGAAAACATGGGGCTGTGGGAGGCAGGCTCCTCCCAGAGGGCAACATGATCTGCAAGCCTCCAGAGGCCCTCAGGACTTTGCTTCACACCATGACACGATGGTCACTGGCACAGCTTCCTCCCTGCGTGCCACCAGCTCTCCACCTGTGACAAAGCCGTCCGAGGCATGGAAACTCAGCCGCGTTAGGTGGTTCAGCAGCCCAGCTTCAGAGGGCACCCCTTTCCTCCAAGGTTCTGTGGAGAATCACTTCCCTCTCTCTGCCCTCTGGCCCCAAGTCTGAGACTGAGATGGGTTGTCAACCTCTTCCTTTGCCTCTTAGTGTCGCTTTGTCCATGGCACACAAGCTCAGCGGGACATTGTTATGGCTTATATCTAGATCTCCCCCACCAAAGCTGCATGCCATCATAGGCTGCATTAGGGTTTGTGAATGTGGATTAAGGGTGCATTACTGGGATGGAGGGTGTGAATAACGGAAGCCCCACCCTGGGTATGGGTGGCACCAATCAATAGGTTTATAGCCTGGATGGATTATAAAGGGACAGAAAGAAAGCAGACTTGCTGCGCATGGTGGTACATGCCTGTAATCTCAGCACTTGGGAGGCTGAGGCTGAAGGATTGCTATGAGTTTGAGGCCAGCCTGAACTTCATAGTGAAACTCTGTCTCAAAAAACAAACAAACAAACAAAGGTAGCCCTCTGGTTGCTGCTTGCTGCCTTCTGCCTCCCTGCCACGGACTGTTCCTCCTCTGTGGTGCCCCTCTGTCATGCTGCTCTGCCTTGGAGCCAGTCGACTGTGTACTGGAACTCTACACCCTGTGAGCTGAAATAAACCGTGAGCTGGGTGTTGGACATTTTGTCTCAGCAACAAGAAAATTAAGACAGACACCCAGTGGGGGGCATGGCTCTGTGCTGGCCACCACAGGCCTCCTGCTGGCCCACTTGCTTTTTTTTCTTTTCTCTTCAATCCTGGGTATTGATCTCAGGAACCAGGGGTACTCTGCAATCAAGCTACCTCTCTAGCCCATTTTATACTTTTATTTTGACACAGTGTCTCATTAAAATGCTCAGGGTGGTCTCGAACTTGCGATCCTCCTGTCTCTGTCTCCTGAGTAGCTGGGATTCCAGCCATGCACTGCTGTAGGAGATCCAGGGCGCATGCCCATCATGGGCAGAGGTCTTGGTCCCCGCACCAGCCCTGAGGGTTCCCAGGGCAAGGCCCTGTGTGCTGTGCAGAAGGGGCCACCAGTGCCCCCTAGAAGCCTGCTGTCTCTAAGCCTGACAGCTGGGGACCTTCCATATTTTTGTTGTCATTATTACTGGAAATTGAACCCAGGACCTTTGCACTGAGCTATATCCCCAGCCCTCTTTTCCCCCAGTAAGCCTCTCCCTAAATCATAAATTGCCCGGGTTGGGCCCAAACTTGCAATGCTCCTGCCTCAGCCTCCCAGGGTACTGGGGTTACAGGTGTGGGCTACCACCCCTACCTTTTCAATCTCATTATTGGTGGAAGAGAAGGCCTGCTTTAATGGATAATTGGGTAAATACACACCTGGAGCACTTCCCAGTTATCAAAGCCCTCCTCTGCTATTTTGTATTCACAGCAACCCATTTCAGTGAGTTATTATTATTTTGGGGTTTTTGAGACAGGGTCTTGCTATGCAGTTCAGGCTGGTCTGGAACTCACTAGGTAGCCCAGGCTGGCCTCAAACCTTCAGCAATCCTCCTGCCTGCCTTAGCCTCTCGACTGCTGGGATTACAGGCATGCACCACCACGCCCAGCCAGGGTTATTTTCACTTATTTATTTATTTTTGAGGCTAGTTGTGCTACATTGCCGAGGCTGGCCCTAAACTTCTTAGCTCAAGCAATCCTCCTGCTTCAGCCTCTTGAATAGCTGGGACTCCAGGTGTGTGTCCCTGTGCCTGGCAAGCACACCATTTAACAGGTGAGGAAACTGAGGCTCGGGGAGGTTGGTGGCCGTCACAGCAGCAGAACCCGGACGCCTGACTCCCAGAGCTCCACCAAGAGCCAGGGGTCTTGCTGGCTGTTTCTCTCCCCGCCTGCTGTTCAGCCCTCGCCTTTGTCAGACTAGGATTGTAACCTCGCCAGGACGGGGACTGTGTCTTTGGAAGCATGCATCGTTCAGTCCCTCTCCCGCAGGGTGGCCAGAACATGCGACAGCTCACACGCCGCACACACAGCGCGCACGCCACAAAGGCAGGACCTGCACGTGCCGCGGTCTGCGCCGCGCTGGAGCTGCAGCTGCCGCGGCCGGCCGGGGACCTCCGGCGGGGCACCACGAGCAGTGACCACGGGGTGGCGGTGTGTGCTCACGCCTGCGACTGGACGAGCCGCCCGGGGCGGGGGCGGGGCAGCGGCAGGAGCCCCAGCCCGCTGCCCGGAAAGGTGTCCGGTCGGGTCTCCGGAGGACTCGACACGGCAGGGCGCCAGTGCGCGTGCGCGCGTGTGCTGCAGGCCGGAGCAGCAGTGCTGAGGTGCAGCTAGGCGTGGGGAGAGCCAGGCCGACGAAAGATAAAGGAAACCAGGGCAGCCGGCGCCGTGCGGGTGGAAGGATGCAGAAGATGGGAGACCTTTCTAGAGCTTCAGGAAAATGCCTACCCGCAAGAGAGCGAGCCGGAGAAAGACCGAGGGGGCGACGCGCCAGAAACAGAAGCGGGGAGCGGAGGGAGCCTGGCTGGGGAAAGTAGGTTAGCGGGCTGGAGGGGAGAAGGGGGCCCCCAGAGGCCGGGAGAGACCGGAGCCTTCGCTCGCAAGAAGAGCCAGACACGCGGGCTTGCTGCTGACAGGGGTTTATTTGGACCGAGCGGCGGGATCTGCGGCTGCCTTCGCGCCGGGTCACAGCTGCCCGGGCTCCAGCTGCGGCCGCACCTCCAGCTCTGTCTCCGGCTCCGGCTCCGGCTGCGGTTCCGGCTCCGGCTCCGGCTCCGGCTCCGGCTCTGATTCCTGCTCCAGCTCCTCTATCTTGCTCTGAGCCTGAGGAGGGCGAATCCCAAGCTCTAAGGCAGAAAATCTTCGCAGTCTCCACTGTGGGAAGAGATGGAAAGAAATGAAGGGTGGGAGGAGGAGGAGGAGGAAGGGAAGAGGAGCAGGAAGGGTCTCTTTGGTCCAGGGTCTTCTCGGCCCCTTCCCAAGTAGATGAGATCGCTGAAATGTGGAGGTCTATGAAGAGGGACCCTGATGGTGAGTCCAGGGCGTCCTCCCAACGAAGGGACCGAAGGAAGAGAAGAGAAGCCAGGGGGTGAGGAGCGAGTCTCTGGCTCACCTGTCTTTTCCAAAGGTGAAAGCCAAATGCGCCAGTCACCAAGAGGAGCAATGAGAGGGTACCCAGGATGAGAAAGAGGGGGACCTGGCCTGCCCTGAGAGTGCTTGGGGCCCTCCGTGAGTGCTGGGCACCTGTGGAGAAAGCACAGAATTAGGTGGGTGCCGCTCCCCCGTATTTGACAGACACAATGGGGTCCAGGAAATTCAAGGGACTTGTCTTGGATCGTTCACCTCATTAGTGGTCAAAATGGGTCAGGCCTAAAAGGAGCTTGAGGTCAGCTCCCTGATGGAGTAAGGAAGGCTGGTGGCTGGGAGTGGTCTGGAAGGGGGACCAAGATGACTGCTTTGAGGCCACAGCATTTGGGGGCGTCAGACCTGGGCTAGACTCCGGGACATACACCACTGCTCCGATAAGCCTCTCCCCCTGATGCAGCTGGCACTGCCAGGGCTGGGAAAGGAGCTTGGCCTCAGGTATCTCCAGCCAGGGTCCTGGGAAACTCCTTCCGGACCACCCGTCCGAGGGGCACCACACAAAGTGCTCTCGTCCCGACGCTGGGGTCACCTCACACAGCAGCTTCCCCAGGGAACCAGGTAACCCAGAGGATTTGGGAGTCACTGAAAAAATGAGAAGGAGATTTTTTTTGGTGTCCCGATGCCCTTGCTCGTTAACACAAGTTCAATTCCAAGTCTCAGTCACCCTCCTCCACTGGGGTTCTGATTGGGCAAGGCCGGGAGGAGGAAATCAGGTCATGACCAAATTAATCTCTGTTGGGGAACAAACCTAGGGGCACTTTACCACTGGGCTACATTTCCAGCCCCTTCTCTAATTTTTGTTTTGAGACAGGGTCTTGGTAGATTGCCCGCGCTGGCCTTGAACTTGTGATCCTCCTGCCTCAGCCTCCCAGAGTGCTGGTATCACAGGCATGCACCAGCATGCTGGCCCCAAATTAATCCTAACAAGACAAAACTCTGGTCAGGCTGCTCACCTGCTCCAGAACTTTCCACGCTCCCCACCGACTTCAGGGCACTGTTGAAAATCAAACTGTCTCTGAAGACCACATAACTATTATTGCAGATCCTTTTACATTACTTTCTCCTGAAGTCCTCAGACCCTCACTATTGGTTAGATGTGCTGGCTTCTGATGTGCTTTGCAGTTTTCTTCCTTCCGTGATCTGGCTCACATCGGTGCCCCTGCCTGTGGCGACCCGGATGCATTTGATCCCCTTTCTGAATACTTAGACAACAGGGAACTGACCAGCTGACCTAGAGACAGAGCATCCTCCAAGCAGTTCAGCGATAGACGGGGGCAGGAGGAGACAAGCGACAAGGGCCTTGGCCTTCACACGGCCTTCGGCCTTCGGGGGGAGGGAAGGCTCCATGACGCGGATGCTTGAGTTTAGACCTTGAGTCTGGCACTTCCTGCTGTGTGACTCTGAGAACGTCCCTTTTCTGTAAACTGTGGCTTAACTATCTTTCCCACTGAATTAAGAAGACACTAGACAGAAAGAATGAGTGGACTTCGGTGACTGAATGGAAAAGAAGAGGCCAGGGTCTGGGGCATTGGGGATTCCAGTAGAGTAAATAACAGACTAAAACAGCAAGAGGATTGGCATGAGGACAAGGTAGGGTCGGGGCAAGGCTAAGGAGTTTTTTATATATATATATATAAAAAATATATATATAATAGCTATTATAGCTATATATAATAGCTAAGGAGAGATACTCAGAAAGCAGGTGGAAATTCGGGATTGCACACAGGACATGCATTGTTTGCTAGCTTATTCATTTATTCATGGAGCCAAGGTACTTTATTAAGCATCTACTGTATGCTGCTACCGTTCAGTGGCCTCAAGTGAACACTGTAGACATAGCTAACCTGTCATGGCTGATAATTACTGATCAATGAACACATGCTTTGAGTAATTTTTTTCTGTGTTTGTTTCATACTGTCTTGGAAAACCCTTGCTCAGTAAATATTTGCTGACCAAGGGACCGATTTACTAACTCCTTCCAAAGCCAGGCCACTTCCTGCAACTTTAACTCAAGCTCTGGCCCCAAAACAGATGAGGATTCTAGAAGTCTATTCCACCTCCTTTGAAACATTCAGATTTTTACTACCTCCCCTTCTAACTTCTCAGACCCTCCCACCAATTCAGAGCAGGGGAATCCCTTAGAGAAAAGTGGAACACTTATTTTGTGACTCAAAAGGAGATTTTCAGTTTCAGTTCTTTATCAGCGGGGTGAGAGAAGAGGCCACGACTTGTGCCCAGCAGCCTGGCATCACAAGGTGGATGTGAGCAGCCGTTAACCAGCCAGCCCAGCCGCCCCATCCTTCCTCCTCTCCCGCCGGGGGCTGACCTGTGATGACTGCCAGGGTGACTGTGGCATTGAGCTGCTGCCCCTGTAGATGAATGCGGCAGGTATAGGTCCCAGCCTGGGCCAGGCTCACAGCCTCTAGTCGAAGGGTGAAGTTGCCATTGTCTCCGGCCACTGGGATGTCGGGGCCTCCGCCAGGCGGGGCCCACTTGGCAATAACAGAAGACCTAGTTGCTGTACGCGGAGGCAGGTGGCACGGTAACTCCACCCTGGAGCCTGCGCCAGCATAGACCGTCAAGGGGACTAGGGGCTCCAGACCTGGAGAGGAAGGGGAACCCAAAGGTAAAGCTCAGGTGGTGCACGGTGGGGCCGGAGTGCTGGAGGAAAGGGAAGCCAGCAGGGAGGGTCGTGCAGAAAAGTGAAGGAGATGGGGGCTATGAAGGGTGCAAAGGAGCAGAATAAGATGAGTTGAGCGAGGACATTCAGAAACCCAGAGAGGGCAAGTGGGCCAGGCCGGCAGACCAAAGCTGGCAGGTGAGGCCAGATGGCCAAGGGGAAAGCTAGAAAGGGCACCAGTGCTGAAAGGCTGTTGCGCAGGGAAGGACCCAGGGGTGACGCCAGCTAGCTGCTGGGAACCTGGTTCAGGGACCCATGAGTCAGGGGAGAAGATGGGGGGCAGGAAGGGGTTGTGGTCAAGTGTAAAGGCAGAAGAGGGGAGTTACCCTGAACAGTGAGGTTGTGCGTGATCAGGACTTTGAAGCCTTCTCTGTAGGTGAGGATGCAGCCCCAGATTCCAGAGTCCAAGGGGCTGACTTGGGGCAGGAATAGGAAGCTTTCTGCTAAGTGGTGATGGGAGGACTCCTGGACAGGGATGCGGCCTGGACCCCGGAACCAGTGGACAGACGCTGGGCGGTCGGGACGGCTGAAGGAGCAGTTCAAGATGACCCAGTCAGAAGTCCTGAGAGGTCCCGCAGGGCTGGCAGTCACTGGGCAGGGGACAAGGAAGGCTCCCTCAACTCCATTGCCCTTCTCCTCCCTCCATCCTCCCCTCCAGCTCATTGCTGGAGCCATTGAAGTGGACCCCTAGGGGTTCCCCCCTCACTTGGCTTCTCCTTCTCTCCAGACCTGCCTAAGCGTCCTCACTAAGCCCACCCCCGGCACAGACCCACAACGAACCACTGCAACCCCGCGCCCTCCCCGTGCCCCTCCCTAGGTGGTCCGGCTGTGGGGTGCGGAGGGGCGCCGAGGCTGACACAACCTCTCCAAGGCCCTGTCCCTGCTTCTCCCACCCCTTCCTCTCCCCTTCTGGGGGCCTTGTGGGGGCCGCGTCCCCAGCAGCCCTTCCTGCCTCCGTGCCGTGGAAGGGGGCCCCCCGCCCGTCCCCGTCCGTCCCACCTACTCGAGGCCTGGCCCACGCGCAGACGGAGCCGGCAGGGGAACGCGCGGTCCCGGAGGCGCACGGCGGCGTGGTACTCGCCCGCGTCGGCGCGCAGGGCCGGGCGCAGCCACAGTGAGAAGTCCCCGCGCTGGAGGCCGCGCTCGTCCAGCTGCACTCGGGGCTGCAGGGGCAGCCGCCCGCTGCGCAGGCCCCCGGAGCCCACGCTCAGCACGGTGTAGCGCTGCGGGCCCGGCGCCTGCTCCGGGCGAGGGCCGAGCTTCCAGGGCCGAGCGGGGGCGGGACCAGGCGGGCCCCTGGGCAGAGGAGAGAACGGGATGGAGGACTCCGGGGCCGAGGAGCCCGCGCAGATGCAGATGCAGGCCAGCCGCTCTCTGACCCTCTCCCTGCGGGCTGGCACCGGGCGCCGCTGATGAGGTTGCCCGTGTGAGGGGCTGGGCAGGCTTGGGAGTGGGCTGTGTCCAGGGGCACTTAGCGCAGGACTGGGAGCAGCTCTTGCTGGGTTTGGGGTGCATACCTGTCTGGTTGATGCTGCCAGGTGACCCCTCCTCTTCGCAGAAGGCTGTGATCCTGGAGGGGGATTGTGGGGCTGCAGGGGAGTTGGGCAGGAGCCCCCTCCTGAGCCCACACCACGGGGACCTCTTTCCCGGGCCCTGGAGCCTCCACTGGGGGAGCAAAAGAGAGGCCAAGGGAGGAGCCATGAGCCAAGAGACTTAGGGGTAAAGAAGGATCTCAGAGCTTCCCAAGGGAGAAACGGGACCACAGGATGGAAGAAGGACTTGGGTTCCTGTCCCTTCCCTGCCAGGGGGGAGAACCTGCCCCGACGCCACCGCAGAGCCGAGGACCGAGGGGTCTCTGAGGCCATAGCAAGATCTCTGCTGATCCCTCCCGTGGGTTGGGAGGGCACCCTACCCCCACCCCCACCTTACCTGGAGCCGCCCACAGCAGTTGCAGAAGCACCAAGCCCAGGAACTGAGTCCGCCCCATCTCCCTGTGGCCTGGGCCAGGCTGAGCCCTCCAAAGGGAGGTCAGCAAGGGGACGGGGAGTGAAGAAAAGTTCCGCAAAGAGGGCGTGGAGAGAGAGATCTAGAGGAAAGGGGACCTCCCTCCCCAGGGAGGCCTGGAAAGGCAGTGGCAGGACAGTGATGGAGGCTGGAGTCCAGGGGGCCCGGCAGGGCAGTGGCAGACAGCAGACTGGAGGCAGGGTGGCTGTCGGGAGCTGGATGCTGTGCTGTTGCTCCAGGGCCCTGGCCCGTCCTTATGTCTCCCTCCACCTTCCCCACTTCCCCTCCACACTGCCCGCCCCCCACACCCCAGGGCTCACGGTTTCACTTCGCAGTGGAAAGTCTGAGGGGGCCGATTCCCAGCAGCAGCACCCTCCACCCCTGTGGTGGCACTCTCCTTGTTTACTTCCTTAGACCTGGGTCTCCCCACCGCCCCCTCCTCACCCTGTCCCTGCGCTGCACACAGTTCCCTCTCCTGGTGGCCACCTGCCCTTCTCTGCCAGCCATTTCTACCCAGCTATCCACTTGCCCATCTCTAAGCTGCTTCGCTGGTCCCAACTTGCAGTTTCTTCTTAGCCGGCTCCTTCCTCTACTCATCTCCTCCTGTTTCCTAACTTCCCAGCACCCCCTCAACCCTGTAGACCTGCTTCCTGGCTGTCTGGGGGGGTCCTGGATCAGGGTGGGCAGGAAGCTGCACTGTACCCAAGATAGATCCAGGCAAGGACATGCCAACAGGGGGTGGGTACAACAGCTACACGGCAAGGCAGCTTCTTTCTGTGTTCTGCCCCAGGCACCATGTTGGACACCACATATGGTAACTTGTGAAATCTAATGCTTCCTTCCATTGTACAGATGGGGAAACTGAGGTACAAAGAGATTAGTTTGCTAAGGTTAAGGAGTGTGAAGACAGAAACTGTGGTGTGTGTAGTTCTGACCCTGGGTGAATTATGGGTCTCCCCCGGTGGGTTAATGGTACGGACTGTGGGTCCCTTTACCCTCTCCAAACTTCTCTCCAGTCTATAGGGTCTGTACTAAGAGGAGAGGGCAAGGGCAACAGGGATTTGGAAAAATGCAGAAATCTTGGAGCAAGTCAAACCCAAGAAAACCAGAGAGGGGCTAGGAAAGGGAGCCTGAGACAGAGCCAGCCCTTGCTCCCTCACCCAGCCCAGCCCAAGGAGCCCAGCCAGGAGAGCTAGAGGGTGTGACAGGGAGACAGGCCTTGAACAAGAAACCCCAGGCTCTCCCTTGCCAGCACTCGCCAGTGTCAGGGAGAAGGCATCTCCCACGCCAGGCCCTTCTCCTGCCGGATCCTAGAAGGGTGAGACCCAAGCTTACCCGCCTTTCCCACTCCAGGGGCGGGACTTCCTGTCTCAAGGGCTGTTTCTACTTGCCTGGTTCAGCACAACAGAGCTGGTAGCTTTCCACTGGGCTCAGCAGTGTCTAGATCTTGTGTGGGTTAGCAGGGAAGTGTGTGTTACTGGGGAGGAGCATCCCCAAGAACCCAGCACAGGCACGTAGGCAGCTCTCCTGGGCAGGAGCTGCTTCCAGTCCGCTCCTGGACTCCCTGGACTCTGGGGTGTGCAGTCAGCCCCCTCTTCCCTCTCTACTTTTTTTGTTGCACTTACTTGGACCCCGGAAAGCAGGACACAGGTTAAAAACAGAAGCGCGACCATTTCTTTATTAAATTATACAAAAAGGGGAGGGGAGGGGGGCAGCTTCGGGGCTCGGCCCCAACCCCAGCCCTACCCCGGCCTGGCGCTGTCTGAGGAGGGGATCTGAGGGAGACCCGGGGATCAGGCAGGAGAGGGACTGACGGATGTGGGTATGAGGCTGGGGGGTGCGGGGGCAGCCAGGAGAGGCTTCCCTGGGACAAGGACAGGTGGGATGAGTGGGGCAGGGAGGAAGAGAGCGAGGAAGGGTAGCGGGCGACTGGGACCAGCTGGGGCGCTCGGGAGGTGGGTGGATGGCAGAGTGGGGAGGGCAGTGTCTGGAGAGGCAGGAATGAGAGGGCTGGGGAAAAGAAAGAGGGTGGCAGCTCTGGGGCAGGCCCCAGAGCAAGGAGCCAGGTGAAGGGCAGCTGTACTCGTCTGTTCCCACCCCCACCTCCAGACCCCGAGGGGCCTCCGACCCCAGCCCCTTGGTTGGAGGGCTCATGCCGATGCCCCATTTTCTGTCTTCTGCCGCTTCGGATCTGCTTCATCCTGTGGAGAGGGAAAGAGTTTGGGCAGCTGGAAAATAGAGGGGACCTCTCCCTGTCCCAGCCGGCCTGCTCCAGCCCCCACCCATGCTACCACACAGATCTGGGTCCAAGTCCATCAGGTGCCCAGCCCTGCTGCACCCGTCGCCCCTCAGGCCTGCAACCCAGCCCAAACCTCCTCTTCGGCAGCTCTCTTCAGCGCGGGCCCTTCGTCATCCTCTTCTTCTTCTTCCTCATCTGAGGAGCCAGAAATGGGTCATTGGGGAAGGGCAGGACGCTCAGGCAGAGACCCCGTGGTTGCCCTCAGCCCTTCTTCAGGTCTTCAAGCCCACCCTGACACTGCTCCTGTGAGCCCAAACTTTTCATCCCAGCCTTCCCCGCCCCTCCCCACCTTCTTCATCCCCTTCATCCTCCTCCTCTCCATCCTCAGCAGTTTCCTCCTCCTCCTCCTCAGCGCCGTTCTCCTCTTCCTGCAGGGACCAGGAGAGGAGTTCTGTCAGGCTGGCTATGTGCCCTCACCTGCTAGGTGACCAAAGGACTCGGGAGGGGACTCAGGGCAAGACAGGACGGGAGGGACCAAGGGCAAGGCAGGATCCAGCACCCCAGGAAGGTAATGGAGAAGGATGAGGTAACGGGAGGGAAGATGGGGCAGAGCCCTGCACACCTCCACCACTTCTTTCTTTCGCTCTTTCCGGCTTGCCTTCTCCTCCACCTTCTCCTTCTTCTCCTTCAGGTCCTACAGGGAAGAAAGAAGTCACCCTTCTCTTGCCACAACATCGGGCAGCCCCTGAACCCCTCCAGCCCTGTTATCCCTCTCTGCAGGGAGCTTAGAGGTGCACGAGTTAAGGTCATGGCTGAGAGACCGAACAGAAGTCCCAGGCCTGGACATTAGGGCCACAGAGGAGCTGACACCAGACACCTTCCCTATGATGCTAAGGACGTGGGAAAATGAAGACGCGGGAGGCAGCAGCCAGGGTAACTCACTCGTCCCTGTCAAATTCTTCCAAACCTCCCTGGCTGAAGAGTTCAGCTCAGTAAAGCAGATCCCCTCCACCTGCAGGCAGCCTCGATGCCCCACCCGTCATCTCCTCTGCCCGCCCCTCCCACTGCCCGCCTTGCTCTGCCTTTTGTCTACCTCTGGGGCCTTTTCCTGAGTCCTCTCTCTCCTGGGCAACCCTCCCAGCTTCCCTTTCAGCTTCTAAGGCCTTTGTTTCTTGGATCTCGTCTCCCTAAGCCTCATGTTCCTACTAGGCAAGCTCTACAGGAATAGGGAGAGCACCCTAGTACGTTCCCAGCACCTTGTTTCCACTTAAACCATCTCTAGTCCCAAACAGTTCCAGTTGCTTCCTCCTCTCTGCCTCCTTGGCGTGTGCACTGGTGTAGTGGAACTGGCCGTTTCCAGGGGACAGGGGACATGCAGGGAGGCCCAGCAAGGTAAAAGAAGCACAGAAGGGAAGAGCATGGGGAGGGCAAAGAGCAACACACAAGGTCTGTGTCTACCGGATTAGGAAGATGGATGGGAGGTACCTGTCCAGAGTCCCCTCCCACAACCTACTCCCTCCTCCTTCACCCCAAGAACCCAGCAGACACACATTTGACGTCCTGTTTGTATCTGTTTGGATCTGGTGAAGGGAACTGCTCACATGGGCATCCCCTCTGGACACCACCCCAGACTTCCCATTCAGATTCCAGTTCTCTCCCCGCCCTGCACCTTGGCAGGCACGGAGGACACTGTAGGTGTCCCGTGCGATCTGATCTGGTGCTGGTGTGCAAGGCTGTGCACCGATTCCATGTGGAAGAAGTTTGCAGGGTGAGGGTGTGGCTTTCGGAACAGGGGACAGGAGAGGGGCTGCTGCCAAGTGGCCTGGGGCCCACTCAATTCCCTCCTAACTTCAAGGAGAGAACACTCAAACCTCTCATGCTACCTAGGTTTCTACTTCATGCCATTTTTCGGACTTCTATTTTTGCCACAGGTAGGTTTGGCACGTCTACCTGGTGGGCTTTTCCCTACATCTTGGGCTGGGAGCCACAGGCTAAGCCAGCCTCTCTCGGGTCCAGCACCAGGTCTGTATAGCCCTGGCCAAGTTTCCCATCTGGGCTGATGGAGGGAGGCGGGGAGGGAGAGTACCAGAGACCAAAGTCCTGGGGGCCGGGCCCTCTCCTCCCCTGTCCTGTCCTTCTGGTCACTGTCCTTCCATGATCCCTTTGCGGGGGGTACGTGACCTGGGCCCTCAGCCTTGTGCTCAGCAGCTCTCTGACCTCGATGCTGGCATACACACTGCCACAGGCTAACACAGATCCTACACAGCCACAGAGGAGCACCCACGCGATCTGGAGCCACATGGCCCAGTGTTTGGCATCCTGGCACTCTTGAGCCAGCACAAGATCACAGGGGAGCCACTGGGTACTCACAAACAGCAACATGGCTCCAGAACATCTCCGTTTCCACATGCACACATGTAGCTGCCACGGGCAGTCCCACACACTCGTGGATTTCAGACATACAAAGACACCTACTCAGTGAAGTCACATGCCACCACACAGCCCACCGGAGGGCCACACAGCACACCTTGTCAGCTCTCGCACACGTCCCTGCTCCCACTGCTTCTGATCCCATTGGCTCCCCCGCCCTTCCCCAGGCCTCCAGAACTGTGTGTCGCTCCTCAGCAACCCCCAAGACCGATTCCCAGCCCCCAAACCCTGGCCGCATTAATTTCCCCAGGCGACACTCCGCGGGTTCCCTGGGGAAATTAGAGGCAAATTGCCCTGCGAGAGAGGCAAGGGCAAAGGGATGAGGCCGGGAGAGGAGCTGGCGAGAGAAGGGCAGCCCTCTCGATGCCAGGCCACGCAGCACCGAGCCTCGGCTCCGCGAAGGCCATTCCCGTCCCCCCTTCTAATTTTTAGGAATTCAAGATTCCTGGGGGGAAGGGGGGCGAGGGAGAGAAAAGAAACTGCAAGCCGGGGCGTGGAGGGAACGGATGGAGGTGGAGGGGCAGGGGGAGTGCAGGGGCGGGCGTCCCGCGAGGGAAGTAGGAGCCGCCGGCCGCCGGGGGAGGGCCTGTTTACAGCGCGGCCGCCGCCGCCGAGCGAGGCCTCCACCTCCTCCTCCTCCACCGGCGGGCGGCGGGCGGCGGGCGGCGGGCGGCGGGCGGCGGGCGGGGAGGGGCGGCGGCCGGCGCGGGCAGCTAGAGGGCGCTGGCGCGGGCCGCGCGGCGGGCCGGCCGGGCCGGGCCGGGCGCGGGGGGAGGGCCGAGCGGGGCCGCAGGGGCCGGAGCGCGAGGCCCGCGCGGGCCCGTCGGGGGCGGCCGGGCTGGGGGCCGCCGAGCCGGGACCGCCCGCCGCCGCCGCGCCCCCGTCCCTACCTTGGCGCTCAGCTCGGCCGCTGCCTCCACGCTCTTCTCCGACATGGTGCCGGGCCGGGGCCGGGGCTGGCGGGGGCCGGGGTCCCGGGGCCGAGACGGAGGGCCCTGGACGGCGGAGCGGGCCGCGGCCGGAAGCTGGCTTGGCGGCGGCGACAGCGACAGCGACAGCGGCGGCGAGCGCTCGGCGAGCTGGGTCTCGGAAGAGGCGGCGGGCGGGGCGGGGGCGGGCCCGGCGAGGGACCCGCAGGGCCGCGGCCGGGAGGGCGGGGGCGAGGCGGGCGGTGGCCGGCGCTCGGCCGCGGTGGCTGCTCCGTCCCGGGCTCGCCGCCCCCGCGCCGCAGAGCTGCCGCCGACCAGCCGCTGCCGCCCCCGGCCAGGGAACCCGCTTATAAGGCGGCGCTGCCCGACGGGAGGGGCTTCCCAGGGGTGGGGCGGCGGGAGCGGGAGGCCGGCCGGGAGCGGGCGAGCGGGAGCCGGAGAGGTGGGGATAGGCGGACGGCCGCGCGGGCGGGCGCGGGCGGAGGCGGGAAGGGGTGGGGTTCCTGCGCGGAGACACCTCCGAGTCCCCACCCACTGCCTGCGCGCTGGAGTCTGGCTGCCGGGGCGGACGGGAGAGGTGGCCGGAGTCCTACTGACCCCCGAATCCCTGAGGTTCTGCCGGGGTGGGGAGGGACGGGGAGCAGATGCAGGGGCAGCGCAGGTATATGAGAAACCAAAGCTGAGAGAAGAGGAAGAGGCTTGCGGAGCTACTTCCACATGCATCACGCTGGATTTCCCCTCTCGCCCTCCTGCCATATTCTCGGGGTGGCCTCGAGGAGGAAGGAATGGGAGCGTGGAAAGGCCAACCCCGGCCTTCTCGAGTCTCCATGAAGCCGGCATCTGTGGCCCTTGCCTGTTCCTCCCTTCCGGAGCCTTCCCTGTGCTCGACGGAGTCAGAGGCCTCCGGGGTCCTTCGCTCACCTCCACCTCTCCAGTCTTCCACCTTTCTTGACCTGGCCCTTCTCTTCCTTTCCGTCCCTCTCCCTCTACGCCACCCACCCTCGTGGCATCTCCTCCGCGCCTCCAGTGGCCTCCAGTGATCCGCTGTGTGTCCTTTTCCCATCGCGCCCAGACAGACGACTCTTATCTGCCTCAGTCACTTGGCCCCAGATTCCTGGCTTTCCTCAAGTCCTCTTCATGCCCTCATTTCCCTCGCTCTGCTTTTCTCTTTCTTCTGCTGCCTTGTTCCTAGCCTGTCTTCATACTTTGGCCTCCTTCGCAAATGTAATACAGGTCCAGGTCTGGAGCTCCTCCCCCTCAGGGCCATCTCGACATCTTTGGATTCGTCTGAGAAGCTTGGGGTTTCAGGGGAGGACAGGGCTGGGTGTGTATTAAAGGTCAGAAAGGCTGGGATTTGGAGAAGCTGTGTGTACGCCCATGTTGGTGTTGTTACTCTTCGACGTTTTAAATCATTTTCTTAATAAAGACCTACATTGCTGATCCATCCTCATCATCGTTTGTATTTAAGAGCTTAAACCCACCATTTTTGGCCCCGTGGTATAGGGACCTCCAGTTTTCCCCTTTGAGTCTTCCAACCGGTCTCATTCTTGGTTTCATCAGAAATCTTGGGGCCCCACCCAGGTCTTTCCTTGTGGGATTCTGTCCATCTTTTCCCTGAGCCTTTTCCATCCCCCTGTCTCTCGGTTTCTGACTCCCTGGCGAGGTCTTCAGCGATCTCTCACCGTCTCCATCTCTGCGCTCCTCTCTTGCTTCGATCATTTCCCTCTCCCCCAACCTTTGCTACCCGGTGCCTCGCCCTCCCCACCCCGCGGTCTCCAGTCTCCCTCCAGGTCCGTCCCTTTCCTCTCCCTCCCGCTCTTTTCCTCTTCCCTCTTTTCCACCTCGCAGCCCCGCCTGCTGTCTCGGACACCCTGCTGGGCTCTTACCCAGTTGCCCTGGTAACCACCCCCCAACTCCGGTCACCTCCACTCCCCTCCCCCCTCCAATCACCGCCACCAACAACCTCCATCCACCTTCCTCCTGTTTTTCCTGAGAGCCAATAGAAACCCTGTTGCCAGGTGGAATGCTCATTTGAATTAGCCAATCCAGGAGCCTAACTGTTTGCCCTGCCTTATATGGGGATGTGAGGAGGGCCACTCCCCCCACCCCGGCCCCACAGGGGACCAGCCCCTCCGCTGTCCTTCCTTCCCCGCCCAAGGGGGGACTGGGACCCTCCTGGACCCTCCTTCCTAAGGGGCCTGCCCTCCAATTTGTCTAACTGGGACCACCGGGGTTAGCTTGGGGTGTGGGCCGGGCTGTGGGCTGGGCCTCGGGCCTGGGGGTGGGAATGAGGTGTGATTAGGGAAGGGGAGGCGGAGGGAGCCGGGAATTTTGCCCAGGGAGGGGTGTCTGGGAGCGGAGGCAGCTGCAGTGGAAAATTCCAGGGAGATGGAGCTGTGGAGAACGGGAATCGTGCCCCAAGGCTCGAGGGAGCGCCCAGAGAAGCTCAGAGCTTGGACCCCGGGGCCGGCAGCCAGTCTGGGGGCGAAGTCCAGGAAGCCGGAGGCCTGGATCTACTTCCCTTGCTGCGTGGGGAAGGATCCCTTAGCCTTCTGCAGCTGGCTGGGCCACAGACCAGTCTCCTGCACGCGTGGCTTCAAGGAAAAGAAGCTGGAAGTGAGACTTGGGATGAACTGGAGTGGGGTGCCAAAAGCCTACCCGACAATCCTCGGGAGTATCTCTGGGGCCGGCGGTGTCAAATGCACACGTGCTCCCTTCGTGGAGCTAACTCTGCTGGAGGCTTCACCGAGGCTCGGCTGTTCCTCCAGTTGTGATACTCCAGGGCCTGACTGAGAATTTCTCCCACTGCTTGCAAGGGGAAACCCGTGTTTCTTACACATTGTCTGAAAGTGGGAAAACGAGGAAAAGTGCGAACAAGGGCGGCTGGAGCCCCTTCCTGGAAGCTATGATTTCTGGCCTGACATCCCAGAAATTTACCCTGCTGCTCAGAACGGCAGAGTTCAGTTCTAGTTACTTCCATCCGACTTTTTCAGTGTGTGTTTATCCCATAGGGCAAGTGCTAAGGAAGGCCTAGTTAGCATCCAGAAACCTGACAGTTGGGCCATCCCTGTTCTCCTTTTACTTTTTTATCCCCATTCCAATCCCAATGACCTCATTTTCTACTCCCCGTTTTTTCTTTGCTTCTTCTTTTTTTTAATCTTTTCAAAACTCAAATCAGTGCAGAGTTGAGAGGAGATGGACTCTTAGACATTGCCTAACTTTTGATCATGTTCGAGTGTGCCCCCCAAGTATTAAATAAAACACTAGCTAGGTGTGGTGGCCTACACTGTAATCTTGGCACTTGGGAAATTGAAGCAAGCGGATCACAAATTGGAATCTCTCCTGTCTCTAAAAAAGGCTGGGGATGTAGCTTAGTGTAAAAGCCCTCCGTTCAATGGAAAGTACCACCTTAGAAACCATCTTTCCAGCAACTCTAAGGGATCTCCACAGTGCATGCTACTCATCAGTCTAATCAGTCTTACCCATCTCCAAAGGTGTAGTCACATCTAAATCGACAGCCACTAGTGCTGAGGCTACAGGCCTGAGCCACCATGCCCAGCCAAGATACCATTTCAAACTCAATCTCAGAGCTCCTCAACTGTCTTCTTTTTTCCCCCCTTCTCTTATTTTTTAAAACCTTCTTCCTTTACATGGGCTAGGAAAGCATACAACAACATAGGACATGTTGCCAAAGTCCCCGACTCACCTCTGCCGAACTCGGGATCTTCTTGTTAACTACTGATGTGTTCATGGTTTGAGCCCACGACCAAAATTTGAGTGGGCCTCCCACTTCTTCCTGAACTTTCTGGTCAGCAAAAAGAAGTGGTTTTATCATTGCACCTCTCCTTCAGAGTCAGCGAGCGGCTTTTCTTATTCTTCTCCTCCAGATCTAGAGCATTTGCTGTTGCCGTGCCCCCCCCTTCCTTGCTTTCCAGCTCTGTGCGATGAAACCTTCCTTGGTGATGGACATGTTCATCATCTGTCTGAAAATGGTGCAGCTGAGGGTTTTTTGCTATTTTGTTTTTTGTTTTTGGTATTACTGGGGATTGAACCCAAGACCATTGCACTGAGCTATATCCTCCACATTCCCACCCCTTAAAAATTTTTTTTTTTAATTTTGAGACAGAAAAAATAAATAAAAAATTTTGAGACAGGGTCTTCCTAAGGCATCAACTGGCTTGGACTGGGTGAAAATGTGTGATCCTCCTGTCTCAGCCTCACAGAGTCCTGGGGTTATGGATATGTACCACCATGACCAGCAAAAGTGAGTTTTATTTATTTTTCAGTGCAGTAGATTGAGCCCAAGGCCTCGTACATGCTTGGCAAGTGCCATGCAACTGAATTACACTCCTAGCCCAGGCCTTCCTTTCTCTTTCTGTCTCTTATTCTCTCTCTCTTTCCCTCCCTTTTATTTTCTTTTTTTTGGGGGGGGTGCTGGGATCGAACTCAGGGCATTGTACTTGCTAGGCAAGTGCTCTACCACTGAGCTAAATCCCCAGCCCCTCTTTTCTTTTGGTGCTTTGTTTTGTTTTTTGTTTGACTGTCTTTAGTTTTGAGACAAGGTCTCACTTTGTAGTTCAGGCTGGCCTTGAACTTACAGGAATCCTCCTGCCTCAGCTTCCCAGAGTGCCGGGATTACAGGCCTGTACCACTACACACAGCGTCATACCCAGGGCCTTGGGCATGCTAGGTAAATCCTGTACAATTGATTTACATCCCCTCAATGTGACTGTTTTGGTGTTTTTTTTTTTTTTTTTTTTTGGTGGTGCTGGGGATCGAACTCAGGCCCTTGTGCTTACAAGGCAAGCACTCTAATCACTGAGCTAAATCCCCAGCCCCCCCTCAATGTGACTGTAATCAATTTTTTTTTTTTTTTTTTAGGGTGCTGGGGATCGAACCCAGGGCCTTGTGCTTGCCAGACAAGCACTCTAACCACTGAGCTAAATCCCTAGCCCTGACTGTAATCAAATTTAAATAGTAATGTGTGGGTAGTGTGGACAGCACCACTCTAGACCTCAGCTCTAGGCTGCTTTAGGTTTTGGCACCTTTCTTTTTTGTACTAGGGATGGAGCCCAGGGCCTTGGACATGCTAAGCATATGCTGTGCCACTGAGCTACACTCCCCACCTGTAAAGTGCCTCCTTTTGCACCACCTCCACTCCCACCTCCAACTCCAGTGAGCTGTAATTAGAAAGTAAGCAGCTCCAGCTGCTGAATTTAAGGTCATTTGGCCACTACCATGGGTGTGTTATTCTGGGGCTTTCACATTTTCACAGATTAAACTCAAGCAATTTAGCTAGAACCTGTCTCAAAAAAATGTAAGGGCTGGAGATTTAGCTCAGTGATTAGAGAGCTTGCCTTGCAAGCACAAGGCCCTAAGTTTGATCCCCAGCACCAAAAAAAAAAAAAAAAAAAAAAATTTCATAAAGTGCTGAGTGTGGTGATGCACACCTATAGTCTTAGCACTCAGAAGGCTGAAGCAGGAGGATCATTGCAAGTTTGAGGCCAGGCTGGGCTACGACTGGGGATGTAGTTCAGTGTAAAAGCACTGGATTTAATCCCCAGTACTGGCAAGAAAAAAAGGACCAGGACTGACCCCTTAAAGTTCGGCTCCAAAGATAGAACGGAGGGAATACTTAGCAGTGAGAGGCGCCGAGTGATCCCTTCTAGGTGAGTTCAGCCCCAGAGGTCTCTCCCAAGCTGCGCACACCTCAGACACTGTCACTCGCAAGTCCTCCGTGTCGGCTTCCCTGCTAAGCTCCAGCCTTACTGCAGTTCCCTTGTTCATGGCCCCTGGGTGCTCCATGGGAAACCCCTTGTTTCCCACCGGAAGGTGGTGCTGCCCGCCACTTACTCATTGGTGGGAAGCAGCCAGCCTAGACTCGGCTTTTCTTTCCAGTCCAGGATGGCCTGAAACTCACTATGTCCCCCAGGCCAGCCTCGAACTCACAGCAACCATCCTGCCTCAGCCTTCCCAGTGCTGGTATCATAGGTGTGCACCACCACGCCCGGGCACTTACTCACTATAAATTGAAATTCCCTACAGCTTTCAGTCACGATTTAAGGACCATTGTATCCTCGGCACCTATTTTACACCCGTCATATTGCAGAAGCTCACGAACTTTTCCTGCCGAGCTTGCCCAGCATGCCCAAGGCCCTGGGTTTGATCCCTAGCACTGGGAAAAAAGAATAAAAGTTTCCTGAAGTGCATAAACTGCTTTTCTACCTAACATGTAGACACACTGTTGTAATTTCCCAACGTCACTGCGCTGCCGTTACTGTTCCCTGGGTTCGCTTCAGATGTGCGATCTCACTTGGAGGGAGGGCCTCTTCTCCAGCTCTGCTGTTCCCGCTCCCCGACTTCCTGCCTTTGGCTTCTTGAAAGAGCACAGAATGCAGGAATCACTGTGGTGCGGCTGCCTTCCTTCCCAGGAACCCTCCCCCTGCCGAGCCACTCCTGGCACAGCCTGCCCTCCACCTCCGTCACAGCACCTATAATGTATCTGCAACGTAGACTCCAGTCCCGGGGAGCTCTCCCTCACAATTCACTAGACAGAGAAACAGGAAAGAAGGAAGGAAGGGAGGGAGGAGAGAAAGAGGTCAGAGAAGGGAAAGGAAGAAGAGGGAAGGAGGGGATGAAGGCAGACACTTGTGAAATCACATCTCTAATTCCTGCCTGTCTGCAGTGTCTCCAGGGACGTTGAGAATGACCTTGTGCGTCTCCTCCATGCCTACTTGTTGAAGAATTTTTTTTTTTTTTTGAGACAGGGTCTTGCTACGTAGTTCAGGCTGGCCTTTAGCTCATTATGTAGCCCAGGCTGGCCTCTAAAGAAGCAATCCTGGGCTGGGGATTTAGCTCAGTGATTAGAGTGCTTGCCTTGCAAGCACAAGGGCCTGAGTTCGATCCCCGGCACCACAAAAAAAAAAATAAATAAAAAATAAAAAATAAAGAAGCAATCCTCCTCCCAAATGCTGGGGATTATAGGTGTGCACCACCACACCTCGTTGTAAGAAGCTAAATTGTAATTTGTAAATATTACCAGGAGAGATAATTCATGATTGAAAACGACAA